>JBBPBX010004188.1:22890-34854 GCA_038048925.1 Garcialebias charrua | reverse complement strand
ATTTATTTAATAACATATTTCAAAATATTTTAATTCAAAATGTACAAATATTTATTTAACCCTCCATGCCTCAGAAACTCTGAGCCTCATGGGCATTATTTTTGTCCCGTTATGTTCTGCGCTGCAGTAAAATGTAATAATTCTTCCTAGCACTCAACTTCTTGTCTGATGCATGAATCTGGACTTTGCTCTGATGTGGTGGTGTAGTATTGTCAAACAAGACTCTCACCTAAATATCCAGCTTATTATCTGATAGGAATCTTTGAGGCCAGACTTGATTGGGCCCCCTCGCAATGTCTCCAACTTAATCACAGTGCTCTCCTTCTTGAGCCCAGATTATCCCCTCCTATAGCAGAATCAATTTGCTTGTCACTGACATAGGGCCGGTACCTCAGCAGGGTGGAGAGAAAGCTCTTTGATGCAGGTTGGAGGAATTCAATTATGTTTCTGGAGAGAAATCACATTTGGAATGTGTATCAAGTGGGAAGAATAGAAAGAAAAACATGGGTGTCAGATTGTTTGCCAGTCTATAGAGTTTATTTCCCTTTGCTGTTTAGTCCATACTATTGAGGTTTCCCCTAGTGAACAAAGACTGGTGATCCATACATTTTTAAGCTTTATTCGACCTAAAAATATGTTTTCTGAATGAATTGGTACAGGGTTTGCTTAAGAACCGCACAAAAAGGATGCACAAAACAGTTGTGATTGCCCTCTGTGAGTTAAACGTTTTTTTTTTTTTGCTTTTCAATTAAAAAAACTTCTAAGCAGTAAGAGCACAACATGTCAATCCATCCATTCTCTTTAGTAGAATTTTTTTTTATAAAAAAAAAATATATATATAGAAAGAAAGGAAAAGACAGAAAGTAAGACCACAAAACAAATATCCACAAAAAGAGCACAAGGCAAACACACCCGACTGACGTCTGCAATGCTGCAAAGTACATGACAGAACACAGCAACAAAACACATGTGCATAAAATACATAACATTCATGACTTTGCAGTAGATTATTATAAATATAATATATATATATATATATATATATATATATATATATATACATATATATATATATATATACATACATATACATTCATATTCAGTCATATACCCATCTACATATCTACATACGATACCTGCATGTGCATCCCTGCATCTATTAGTGTGTGGTTGTGAGCATGCATAAATGAATAAGGCTTCTCTAATAGAACATTCAATAGTGACTGTGAAGCATCAGAGATCCGCCCCCCAAGACCCGAGGCAGACTAAGGGGCGGACCAGATCCCAAGACCCCAAGAAGGTTCCCGAGTTCAGAACCCCCAGGGCCACCCGAACAGGACGAACCACTCACCCACCCCCCAGATCCGACCATATGGGAGAACCGGGAGGGCCCTACCAGTGACCGCACACAATGACCCCCAGGGGCCAACAGTGAAAAACTCACAGGACCCCACCGGAGCCCACTGCACTGACGTAGCCCCAGGTCCAGGCGCCAAGGCCCGGGCACCAGGGACGCCCACCCCTCAGGCCCAGGCCCGATAGGACCACAGTCCCAACATGCAGCCACCAGGCCGAGTCGACATACTAGAATATTTCTTAACATGATGTAGCGGAGCTGGTGCCTATCTCCAGTGGTCATTGTGCAAGAAGCTGGGCATACCCAGTGCACATCAGAAGTCCATTACAGTGATGCAAACAAGACATGCAACCATTCATGCTCTCACTTACACAGGAACAATTTGAAGTTACTGCCAAGTGTCAACCCTTGACAAATGTTTTACATTTGAGGTATGTGGAGCACAGCATGCATTTGACACGTAGAGGAAAATATAAAGTTTGAAATGCATTGTTAATAAACTGTAGGACTATGCAGGACTGCCAGTTTGCCAGTTTAATGCAAGGCTAACACTGAGGTACACAAGGCTAACTTGATGCATTCACACACTCACACCAGTGCTTTTGTATAGGATATGTCTTAATTTTACACACTTTTTGTGTTACTATTATTTTTTATTGTACTTAGTCTTAAACTGTTCAACAAATATGTTTTAAAAGGTCAACGCATATTTTAACAAACTTGATAACAGCCACATTGATAACAGTATCCAAAAACCTTCACATTATTTTTTACTCTGTGTCCCAGGAATTTTCATAGACTGCACAGCAATCAATATACTGTATTACCAAAAATATATTTCAACAACAATCTTCCTAAACCTGTCACCTATTTATGTGCCTATTCAAATAATTATCGTCACGTTTTCTGCAAAGCCATGTCCTGTTTTCTGCCTAGTCATGCTCTGTTCTCAAGCCTTGCTCTGCCCCTCTGCTCAATCAAGCTCATTCCATCCACCTGTTCCAAGTGTAACAGACCCAGGACCTGAGCCTGTTAAACAGATTGTTCCTGTAAAACACAGAGAAATGATGAGACAGGCGACTGGTGGCGTTTCTCAATGCCTCGCTTCTGCCCCATTTATTAATGCAATCAAATTTATTTTCAAACTACAGCATACAGTAATTGTTCTTATATGCAAAACAAATATATTTTTTTACTGTATATAATACATTTCCTTCATGTACAGTGACCTTTACACCGTCACTATCTATGAAATCACCCTTTCACATGACACAATTCACAATATGTGAGTTACACATTTTTCATACATTTTACCTTTTTATTCTGATTTTTATCCATCCATCCATCCATTTTCTTCGGCTTATCCGGGGTCGGGTCGCGAGGGTAGCAGCCTAAGTAGGGAGGCCCAGACTTCCCTCTCCCCAGCCACTTGGAGCAGCTCCTCTGGGGGAATCCCAAGGCGTTCCCAGGCCAGCCGAGAAACATAGTCCCTCCAGCGTGTCCTGGGTCTTCCTCTGGGTCTCCTCCCGGTGGGACATGCCCGGAACACCTCACCAGGGAGGCGTCCAGGAGGCATCCTAACCAGATGCCCGAGCCACCTCAACTGGCTCCTCTCGATGTGGAGAAGCAGCGGCTCTACTCCGAGTCCCTCCCGGATGACTGAGCTTCTCACCCTATCTCTAAGGGAGAGTCCAGCCACCCTGCGGAGAAAACTCATTTCAGCCGCTTGTATCCGAGATCTTGTTCTTTCGGTCATAACCCAAAGCTCATGACCATAGATGAGGGTGGGAACGTAGATCGATCGGTAAATTGAGAGCTTTGCCTTTTGACTCAGCTCTCTCTTCACCACGACAGACCGGTACAGCGCCCGCTTCACTGCGGACGCTGCACCTATCCGCCTATCGATCTCACGCTCCAGTTTTCCCTCATTCGTGAACAAGATCCCGAGATACTTAAACTCCTCCACTTGGGGCAGGACCTCCTCCCCGACCCGGAGAGGGCACGCTACCCTTTTCCGGCTCAAGACCATGGCCTCGGATTTGGAGGAACTGATCCTCATCCCGGCCGCATCGCATTCAGCTGCAAACCGCTCCAGTGAAAGCTGTAGATCACGAGCTGATGAAGCCAATAGGACCACATCATCTGCAAAAAACAGAGAAGCGATTCTAAGGCCACCAAAACGGATCCTCTCAACACCTTGGCTGCGCCTAGAAATTCTGTCCATAAAAGTTATAAACAGAATCGGTGACAAAGGGCAACCTTGGCGGAGTCCAACTCTCACCGGAAACGAGCCTGACTTACTGCCGGCAATGCGGACCAAGCTCTGACACCGGTCGTACAGGGACCTAACAGCCCATATCAATGGGCCTGGTACCCCATACTCCCGGAGTACCCCCACAGAACCCCCCGAGGGACGCGGTCGAATGCCTTTTCCAAGTCTACAAAGCACATGTAAACTGGTTGGGCAAACTCCCACGCACCCTCCAGGACCCTGTTGAGGGTGTAGAGCTGGTCTAGTGTTCCACGACCAGGACGAAAACCACACTGCTCCTCCTGAATCCGAGGTTCGACTATCCGACGGACCCTCCTCTCCAGAACCCCTGAATAGACCTTACCAGGGAGGCTTAAGAGTGTGATCCCTCTATAGTTGGAACACACCCTACGGTCCCCCTTTTTGAATAGGGGAACCACCACCCCAGTCTGCCAATCCAAGGGAACTGCCCCCGATGTCCACGCGATATTGCAGAGTCGCGTAAGCCAACACAACCCCACAACATCCAGAGCCCTAAGGAACTCAGGACGAATCTCATCCACCCCCGGAGCCTTGCCACCGCGGAGCTTTTTAACCACCTCGGCGACCTCAGCACCAGAGATTGGAGAGCCCGATCCAAAGTCCCCAGGCTCCGCTTCCTCAGTGGAAGACGTGCCAGTAGGATTGAGGAGGTCTTCGAAGTATTCCGCCCACCGACTCACAACATCCCGAGTTGAGGTCAACAGCACGCCATCCCCACCATAAATGGTGTTGGTCGCGTACCGCTTTCCCCCCCTGAGACGCCGGATGGTGGACCAGAATCGCCTCGAAGCCGTACGGAAGTCATTCTCCATGGCCTCTCCGAACTCCTCCCACGCCCGAGTTTTTGCCTCAGCAACCACCCGAGCCGCATAAAATTTTTATTTTTTTTTAATTTACTTTTTTATTTTTATTTTTATAATGAATACATGTACAGTACTGGACAGTCACCAAGCACTTAGTCTATCCTAACACAGTTTTTAAAGATGAAGGAATAAGTTGAATTGTCTCCCTTTCACATAAAGGGAGCAAGCTCCCTATGGAGCCTGCAGGGAGGAGGGAGACAATTCAACTGATTCCTTCATCTTTAAAAACTGTGTTAGGATAGGCTAAGTGCTTGGTGACTGTACAGTACTGTACATTTATCTATTAATAAATAAAAAACAATAAAAAATAAAAATACTGTATATACTGTATATTTTTAATAAATAGATAAATGTACAGTACTGTACAGTCACCAAGCACTTAGCCTATCCTAACACAGTTTTTAAAGATGAAGGAATCAGTTGAATTGTCTCCCTCCTCCCTGCAGGCTCCATAGGGAGCTTGCTCCCTTTATGTGAAAGGGAGACAATTCAACTTATTCCTTCATCTTTAAAAACTGTGTTAGGATAGGCTAAGTGCTTGGTGACTGTCCAGTACTGTACATGTATTCATTTATAAAAAAAAAAAAAAAAAAAGTAAAAAAAAAAAAATATATATTATTATTATTATTTTTTTTACTGTGTTCCTACTTACGAATTTTTGACTTACGAGCGCCCCCTAGTGACGGAACTCGCTCGTAAGTCGGGGACTACCTGTATATTAAACAGCAGCCCGAACATGAGTCTGTAGAGAGCAAATTAAGACCAAGTTGTTACACGTATATTTATATAAAGTATCTTTACTTGGATAAAAATCTGTTTCACCATAGATTATGAAATACCAGTGAACAAACTGTAACCCACATGCCCCAAAACTACATTAAAAAAGCTATCTGAATAAAATAAGTTTTAGACAAGTTGCACAGCAATTTAACCAAACATGAAGAAAGAGCCATTCAAACAAGGAGGGAACGCCTGAAAAGAACAATTCAGTGTTTTAAAGTATTTTTTAAACAATTGTGTGTATGTTTATGAAGCATTTACACTATTGTGATCCATCTTTCTTCCATTTGTTTTTCAGCATCTTTCTCATTCCAGTCTTTAAGCTATTTCAACAAATATCAAAACGTTCAGCTCTTTCAGGACAATCCTGCTATGACTTTTGGTATTGGTGCAACTTTAGCTTTTTGAAATGTTTGGCCTTTTCTGCCATTTTTTTCCTCTTAGGAAATTAATTGAGTTCATTTTACATCCTTCAAATCTTTAGATCTGTTTACAACCTTTTACTGCTCCTTTCACATTTTGTTCTGGTTCAGCTTCTTTCAGCTTCCTTGAGCAAATGTAAACTTTTTTTCAGCTACAGGTACTTTCAGCTGGTTTGTGCTCCTTTCAGGATCTTTCTGCTAACTACATTTTTGAGTTTCTTCTAAGTTCTTTCTGCTAATTTCAGCTTGTTATACTCTTTTCAGCAAGTTTCAGCTTTATCTACAATTTCAGCTACCATTTAGTTGTTTCATGCTCTTTTTTTCCCCATCTAATTCCATATTTTTTGCACTCATTTAAACTTTTTCAGCCTAATTATGCTAAAATGTGTTCTCTCCATCTGATAATTTAAGCTTATTTCTGCATTTTAATCTATTTTTCAGCAGTTTTTTTTCCCATCCATCCATTTTCTTCCGCTTATCCGGGGTCGGGTCATGGGGGTCACAGCCTAAGTAGGGAGGCCTAGACTTCCCTCTCCCCAACCACTTGGGCCAGATCCTCCAGGGAAATCTCAAGGCATCCCCAGGCCAAGTGAGAAACATAGTCCCTCCAGCATGTCCTTGGTCTTCCTCTTAGTCTCCTCCCGGTGGGACGTGCCCGGAACACCTCACCAGAGATGCGTCCAGGAGGCATCCTAACCAGATGCCCGAGCCACCTCAACTGGCTCCTCTTTATATGGAGAAGCAGCAGCTCTACTCTGAGTCCCTCCTGGATGACTGATTTTCTCATCATATCACTAAGGGAAAGCACAGACACCCTGCAGAGAAAACTCATTTTGGCTGCCTGTATCCGTGATCTCATTTTTATGGTCACAACACAAAGCTCACGACCAAAGATGAGGGTAGGGACATAGATTGATTGGTAAATTGAGAGCTTTGCCTTTCGACTCAGCTCTCTCTTCACCACAAAATACTGGTACAGTGCCCGCTTCACTGCCGACGCTGCACCTATCCGCTTATCGATCTCTCGCTCCAGTTTTCTCTCATTTGTGAACAAGACCCTGATAAATTTATTCTCCTTCACTTGGGGAAGGACCTCCTCCCCGACCCTGAGAGGGAATTCTACCATTTTCCGGCTCAGGAGGACCATGGCCTCGAATTTGGAGGAACTGATCCTCATCCCGGCGGCGTCACTCTCGGCTGCAAACCACTCCAGTGAAAGCTATAGATCATGACCTGATTAAGCCAATAAGACCACATCATCTGCAAAAAACTGAGAAGCGATCCTAAGGCCACCAAATTGGATCCCTCAACAACTTGGCTGTGCCTAGAAATTCTGTCCATAAAAGTTATCAACAGGATCGGTGACAAAGGGCAACCTTGGCGGAGTCCAACTCTCACTGGGAATGAGCCAGACTTACTGCCAGCAATGAGGACCAAGTTCTGACACCGGTCATACAGGGACCTAACAGCCCTTATCAAAGGGCCTGGTACCCCATACTCCCAGAGTACCCCCCACAGGGTTCCTCGAGGGACGCGGTCAAACGTCTTCTCTAAGTCCACAAAGCACATGTAGACAGGTTGGGCAAACTCCCACGCACCCTCCAGGACCCTGCTGAGGGTGTAGAGCTGTTTCAGTGTTCTACCAGGATGACAACCACACTGCTCCTCTTGAATCCAAGGTTTGACTATTCTCCAGAACCCCTGTATAGATCTAATCAGGGAGGCTTAAGAGTGTGATCCCCCTGTAGTTGGAACACACTCTACTGTCCCCCTTTTTGAATAGGGGGACCACAACCTTGGTCTGCCATTTCAGGGGAACTACCCTCGATGTCCACACAATATTGCAGAGTCGTGTAAGCCAACACAACCCCACAACATCCAGACCCTTCTGGTTCTCCTGGCAAATCTAATACACCCCTGGGGCCCTGCCACCAAGGAGCTTTTTAACCACCTCAGTGACCTCAGCACTAGAGATTGGAGAGCCCAACCCAATGTCCCCAGGCTCTGTTTCCTCAGTAGACGATTGAGGTGGTCTTCAAAGTATTCTGTCCACCGACCCACGATATCCCGAATTGAGGTCAGTAGCACACCACCTCCATTATAGTGTTGGTGGTATACTGCCCCCCAGTGGTGGGCATATGAACGCTAGATAGCGCTAAAGCGCTAATCCGCTTACAGTGGACCTAAACTTTTTGTCAGCGTTTTTGTGGATTGACTAACTTTTATAATTCATAAGCGGATTTGTGCTATTTTTATTTAAAATGCAGTACCGCTAATAACTACCGTATTTTCTGGTGTATAGGTCGCACCGGTGTATAGGTCGCACCATCCAATTATCACCAATAGATTGGAAAAATCCCTAGATAGGTCGCACCGGTGTATAGGTCGCACCTACGTTTAGCTCTGCTGCAAATGTCTGTCACAGGAGCGCACAGCAAGGCTTTTAAGAAGATTAACACTTAAAAACAATTATTTGTTTGATAAAAATTATAGCAAATATGTGTCTGAGCTGAACTTTTCCTTAATAAATGAACGTAATTGTGAAATGAGCTGGATTTAAAAATTTATTTAGCCAAAAGTGATAACAAGCCATATATAGGTCGCACCTGTGTATAGGTCGCAGGCCTTGAAAAAACCATAAAAAGGTGCGACCTATCCACCTTATTCCTGAAGGTGTCACTGTAGAAGCGATAATGTGCCGTACTTCCGTTTGACCCCGGAAGTAGAATTTTTGCATTGGCTCCTCGTTGTTTGCTTGCTAATCTGCGCGCATCGTAGAAGTTCTGTTGAAGTTCTGTTTTCTGTTATTTCGAGCTAATATTGTCACGAAGATGTCTTGAGGAGCTCGGGTACCTGTTGCGCTGTTCATGGCTGTATGAATAATCACACGAAGCTGAATTTGTGGCTGCAACTAGTGTGTGTTGAACATGCTCCGAAAACAAAAACCTGCATCCTTCTTTGTGGCTGGGCTACGAGAAACCACCTGAAAAAAGACTCTGTATCCTCCAGATGATCGAGAACACCAGGTATGATTTAAGAGACAGCTTTTAGTGTTATGATTTTATGTAGTCAGTGATTAAATGATACTAATATTTTCGTTCATAACTGGCAAATAAACACACGCACCTATATGTATGCTGTGTGTGCGTTTATTTATACATATCTATCTATATATCTATATATATATATAATATAGGTGTGTGTTTATATATATATATATATATATATATATATATATATATATATATATATATATATATATATATATATATATAATATAGGTGTGTGTGTGTGTGTTCATAAATGAACCCTAAAGTTTGTATACTGTACTTTTACTTTCAGATGGGCTTGATGAGAGTGTGGAGCTGCTCAACACCACCAGTCACATGCAGCATGACTGTTGGAATGTGGATTGACATAATGTCAGAACAAACCAACAACCTTATTCTATGGTTGCCCCGTGAAACAATTAAAGCAACATGTTTTGCAGAAAGCTAAAAACTTGGACTCCAGAAGTGAATCATACATGCAAATAACACTGTGAAATATTTATTGGCTGTTTCTCCCTCTGGAATAATCATGTTTATTTCAGATGCTTATGGTGGTAAATGCAGTGACAGGTATATAACACAGAACTCTGGGTTTCTGGACTATCTGCGTGCTGGAGATCAGGTGATGGGTGATCGTGGTTTCACAGTGAGGGACCTGCTGCAAGAGCTATGGTGTCAATGTAATCGTTCCAGCATTCACACGCAAAGGATGCCAGCTTATTTCAAGTGAGAAGTGAGAAGACATTAAATGTAAACATTTTTCTCAAACATGTACAGTACTGGTGTACTTGCTGTAAACGTAACACAACTCAACATGTTTTTTAAAGGATGCAATGTTAACTATATTACATTAGAAAAGTATTTGCTAAAATGATTCATTTGTTATGTACAATAGTTGACTGTTAACCTTCTTACAAGGTTAGGTTTTTGTGTGCACTATATCAGTTAATTTTGGATTAAACTACTGTTTCTATCTAAATGTCACTTTTGTCATTATCAAGTTTTTAAAGATCGTTTCCTGTCTATTTCATTATTTGTTTTCATTTACTGTATTTTATTAAAAGTTCTCAAGGTGCTTCATTTGTGAATCAGTAAAGTATTTGTCAAAAGAAATGTCAAGCTCCAGGAGCTCAGTTGGTGTCCAGATAAACATCTTGCAGCTCAAAAGTCCAAAGCAACATCATTGTTAGCTGGACCTGGAGATGTGTAGTTTTAATGCTTAGACTGGGCTTTATGTTTGTTTAAATAAAGTGTCCCAGCTCTCTTAACATAACAGGACCAACCTTGTTAATGTGAAGATACTAATAAGCTTCAGAGCTTTTCAGATTGCTCATCGCTTCGCCATCTGAAGCAACTGTCAAAGTAGCTAAGTATGCTAGTAGCTAAACATGCTAGTCTACGTTATTTTCGGCCACTTCAAGTCGTCCTCCCACCCCTCAACAGCTGTAGGTAGCGGTAAAACAATATCTCTACATTTGAGTTGTGATAGTTTATGTTCCCACATATTTTATGACCTAAAACCTCTGACGAAAACCGGTTAGCGCGTTGCTAGCGTGTAACAAAAGTGCCGGTTCTGACTTTCAGCGGAAGTCGTTCACATAATTCGCGCAAGGCATCATGGGGCGTAGGAATAAGGTGGATACACCGGAAAATACGGTAATTATCTATCAGTAAAAAACAAACTTATTTAGAGGCTCTTATTCTGGCTCTGTTGCTGCTTGTTTTACCTTTTTCCCCACCGTAAAGAGCAGAGAGGAGGGAGGGTTGGAGGGGGAGGGAGCAGAGCGGAGAACAGACTCGGATCTACCATGTAGGTAAATGATGCCGTTGCCTGGGGATCCCAATCAGCAGGGGCCCCGGCCCCGCCGCGCCCCGGCCAGTCACCTACATCCCTAACATTGCTCATGCTTGTTAATGTACATTTAGCATAAAAATAATTATAGTTACGATGAAAACAATCATTAAGTCAAAGTCAAAAAAGTCAAAGTCAACTTTATTGTCAAAACTGCAATATGTACAGGACATACACAGGATTGAAATTGAGTTTCTCTCAGTCCCTCGGTGCAACAGTAACCATCTAAACACTAAACACTAAAACATTTAATACACATAAGCATAAAATAGTAAAAAAGTGTAACACTGTCCTGAGTTTTTTCATAATAGTATAAAAGTATGAAAATTTACACCAACACTGAAACACCAAACACCCCTAAAACACCAAACACCCAATGAACATAAGCATAAAGTGAAATAATAAAAGTGTAATACTGTCCTGAGTTTTTGCATAGTAGTATGAAAAGTATAAAAACGTAAAAAACGTAAAAATAATTATAGTTACGATGAAAACGATCATTAAATACGCAATTAAAAAACTGGTCGATTTCTTAATCCCCCTACTAAAAATGGACTATTCCATCTTGACATCTTCCGGGTCAGAGGTGAACTCAGGGGCTTCTGTGGCTAGCTGTTTGTGCTGCTGGGTACTTGGATAAATCGCAGAGAACCCCGCTGTTTCAAGCCAAATTAACGTGGCCGGAGGATTTTATTGAGTGTTTTGTGTCGACCATTCGACGGTGAGTCGTTATTTTTATGTATTTTAGTTACTTTTCATTAAATCTGTTGACTACCTATAGACGCTAACTCTGTGTCCAGCTGGTTGGTTGCTGGGTTACTAATGGATAAATCCGCAGAGAACCCCGCTGTTTCAAGCCAAATTAACGTGGCCGGAGGATTTTATTGTGTGTTTTGTGTCGACCATTCGACGGCGAGTCGTTATTTTTATGTATTTGGGTTACTTTTATGTATAAATGCGGTGGCGACACACCCGTGTATTTGAGATTTAAAAGTGGTTTTAGGGATTAAAAGATCATTCTATTTTTTGTTAATTTCGTGGCCGAATAGAATATATGTACGTAAAGTATTAAATAAATCCTTTGATTTTTGTAATTTCATCCTTTTAGGATCATTTTTGTTACTTTTCAGTTGGCAGTGTAGTGCAAATATTGCATAAAGCTGCCGGCTGTATATAAATATATATATATATATAATATAAATATATAAATAGCGGATTAGATTAGCTTCCCCTAATTTTCATAAGACATTTGTGCTTTTGAAATTGTGGACCTAAAAAAATTAATAAGCGTTTTAGAAATTGTGGAACTAATTTTTTAATTAGCGTTGCCCACCACTGTATATATAT
>JBBPBX010004188.1:0-17463 GCA_038048925.1 Garcialebias charrua | reverse complement strand
AGATGATGTGGTCCTACTGGCTTCATCAGTTCGTGATTTACAACTTTCACTGGAGCGGTTTGCAGCCGAGTGTGATGCGGCCGGGATGAGGATCAGTTCCTCCAAATCCGAGGCCATGGTCTTGAGCCGGAAAAGGGTAGCATGCCCTCTCCGGGTCGGGGAGGAGGTCCTGCCCCAAGTGGAGGAGTTTAAGTATCTCGGGATCTTGTTCACGAATGAGGGAAAACTGGAGCGTGAGATCGATAGGCGGATAGGTGCAGCGTCCGCAGTGAAGCGGGCGCTGTACCGGTCTGTCGTGGTGAAGAGAGAGCTGAGTCAAAAGGCAAAGCTCTCAATTTACCGATCGATCTACGTTCCCACCCTCATCTATGGTCATGAGCTTTGGGTTATGACCGAAAGAACAAGATCTCGGATACAAGCGGCTGAAATGAGTTTTCTCCGCAGGGTGTCTGGACTCTCCCTTAGAGATAGGGTGAGAAGCTCAGTCATCCGGGAGGGACTCGGAGTAGAGCCGCTGCTTCTCCACATCGAGAGGAGCCAGTTGAGGTGGCTCGGGCATCTGGTTAGGATGCCTCCTGGACGCCTCCCTGGTGAGGTGTTCCGGGCATGTCCCACCGGGAGGAGACCCAGAGGAAGACCCAGGACACGCTGGAGGGACTATGTTTCTCGGCTGGCCTGGGAACGCCTTGGGATTCCCCCAGAGGAGCTGCTCCAAGTGGCTGGGGAGAGGGAAGTCTGGGCCTCCCTACTTAGGCTGCTACCCCCGCGACCCGACCCCGGATAAGCGGAAGAAGATGGATGGATGGATGGATTTTTCGCTCTGATTCGCTGTTTTTCATTTTGGGCAAAAATGGTGCAGTACCAGTTTCGGCCGCTATGGGCGCTATGGGCAGCAGCAGAGGACTCAGAGAGCGAAGAGGAAGAGGAGGGCCACTTCCAGACCGTTTCTAGCTCATGTGTCCGAAAAAAGCCTCCTCTGGTCGGACTGACTCTGTCGCTGCCCGCCCCCTGCTCTGGATGTAGCTGCATTTAGCTGTGAGGTTAGCTGTTTTTGTTTGCAAGATACCGTAACTCATAAACCACACCGCAGATTTTTAAATCCAGCTGATTTCACATTTGGTTAAGCTCAGGAGCCCGTTTGCTATAAAGTCAGCTAAGAAATATATTTTTTAAGCATTTATTTAGCTAAATTTAAAGAAAGAAAGCGTCCGAACCGCCTGTATGCAAATCGGCGAACTATTTTTTAAAATCCAGCTCAGACCAGCTGATTTCACATTTGGTTAAGCTCAGGAGACCGTGTGCTATAAAGTCAGCTAAGAAATATATTTTTTCTCGCAAAGAAATAATAGTTTTTACCGTGTTTCCTTGTGAAGTTCTTCATACTCGCTCGCTTCTGTCACCGCCATTTTAAGCAGGGCAAATGAGGCGCTGACGCGTCGCGGTGACGCATAATAGATGCGTATTAAACACCGAAGCGTATTATGTAAGTTTTTTTCTGGTTTATTTCCAATAATTGGTCAAAGCGTATTATAGACCGGAGCGTATAATACAACGGCGAATACGGTATACAGTACTGAGTCTCAACTTTTCCTTTGTCAACACAGCAGATGAAAACAGCCCTAATCACAGCCTACGTTGGTACCTCCGTTTAAATTTCTCACAAAGAAGTACTCCTCTAAGGTTCTGTCTACACACTGCTTGATTCTAATAAAACACCGAAATATCCATGCCACACCACTAGGTGGTGCGAGCATCCACTTTAACAGCCAAAATGTAAAAACATTCTTAACTTGGCTAAATATTGTCCAATTTTTTTGTTTCTCTGATATTGTTTACAGTTCTCTCCCAGTTACAAACCATTTTAGGACACATTCAAAGCTTGATAATGACAGGATCAAGATAAAGCAAGACAGAAGCAAGTAAAAAAACTAAAACAGTAAGAACAGCTCTATTGCTGTTTTGGTTTCTAGGCTCCAAAGCAGGTTGCTATGTCATTGTTTCTAAAACATCTGTCTTTTGAGTCCACATGCATTCACCGTAATCTGAGTTTTGAAAAATCTCCAACTGGAAACTCTTTTGGTCACTGATGGGCTTCTTTGTGTCTGTGTTACTGGTGCAAATTCAGCAGAAAATATTTATTTTTAGAAACAACCTGTTTAGTGCAGGCAGGGTCTAAAATAACAGGTTGGATGTGCTAATTTACATCTCTGCAGATACTTTTTTTTAAATTATTTTTAACCTTTGTTTAACCAGGCAAATCTCATTAAGATCACAGATCTCTTTTGCACGAAGTTCTGGGCCAGAAGGCAGCCTAACATGCATGCTTTTATACTGTGGGAGGAAACCGGAGCACCCGGAGAAAACCCACAAAAACACAAGCAGAATATGCAAACTCCACAAGAAAGACCCTTGGTCCAAACCGGGGATTAAACCCAGGACCTTCTTGCTGTGAGGCAACAGGGCTAACCACTGAGCCGTCATGCTGCAAACCACATGAAAGCAAGATGGAGATTCACAAACTTTATTACGAAACTCTTGGAATTGTGGAAAAACTATGAACAGTAATATTTTGTATTGCTGAAAGCATAATTCTTAGTTATTAAGAGTCTCAGGAACAAAAGTTGTTTCTAAATTCGTCATTACTATGTTTTATCAGATTAGGTCCTAGTGATACTCTTAGCTCATGCACTTTAAAAAACAAACAGACCTGAAAACTAAAAACTGCTGACCTCCAGAATTTGACAATTTTACTTGTATTTTTTTGAAACTGACACCATTGAATGAATAAACCACATATGAATTTATAGAAAAAGTAAAGTAAGTAGATATGGACTGACAGACATAGATGGCTAGATAGATAGACGGATGGACGGACGGACAGATGAATAAACAAATGTAATTGAAAACCAGTTTGATTACTGGTATCTATTGAGTCCAGCAATCCATCTCAGTTCAATATGATTTCAGTTTTAATTTAGGTACATAAACTCAAGAACAAATGTTTACTCTCTGCCACACACACATAAAATATTTACTTCCACTGCTGATATAGTTTAGTCAATTTGACTGAACCCACCAGGGCTAAAGACGGTCTCACAGTAAAAACTGGGTCACCAGGATTTCCTTGAACCTGAGTCCAATTCAGTACACACAATGTAGCTTAAAGTGTGGCTGACATGATTTTTTTACTATGCATAAAATTGCTCAATATATATATATACTGTATTTTATCATTTAAATATGTTTATTTTTGCAAACAAAATGATAAATCAATTTAATTTTGCTTTAAAAGTGATTTTAAACTTCGCACCGTGTTTATTCACGGGAAATCCGATTACACGCAAATGCAACATCTGTGACGTAAAATCGGGCAGAGGGCTACGTCTCTTTAATAGCGGACAATTTATAACCCGACGAATTTAGCAATCTAAGTGAAGATTTGAGCTATTTGTCTTCAGTTTGGGAAGCAGAAAGTTAGATGAACAAGAAACAGCAGGTTCTAATTTAGGTCTGCACCTGTATTTATTTGAGTTTTACCTTTTCAGGAAGTGAGGGGGGGCTCCAAGGCAGGCGATCTCCAGAAAGACGCAGACTGCTTCTGCCCGATACTACGTCACAGATGTTGCATTCGCGTGTAATCGGATTTCCCGTGAATAAACACGGCGCAAAGTTTAAAATCACTTTTAAAGCAAAATTAAATTGATTTATCATTTTGTTTGCAAAAATGAACATATTTAAATGATAAAAAAAAAAAATATCCATCCATCCATCCATTTTCGTCCGCTTATCCGGGGTCGGGTCGCGGGGGTAGCAGCCTAAGTAGGGAGGCCCAGACTTCCCTCTCCCCAGCCACTTGGAGCAGCTCCTCTGGGGGAATCCCAAGGCGTTCCCAGGCCAGCCGAGAAACATAGTCCCTCCAGCGTGTCCTGGGTCTTCCTCTGGGTCTCCTCCCGGTGGGACATGCCCGGAACACCTCACCAGGGAGGCGTCCAGGAGGCATCCTAACCAGATGCCCGAGCCACCTCAACTGGCTCCTCTCGATGTGGAGAAGCAGCGGCTCTACTCCGAGTCCCTCCCGGATGACTGAGCTTCTCACCCTATCTCTAAGGGAGAGTCCAGACACCCTGCGGAGAAAACTCATTTCAGCCGCTTGTATCCGAGATCTCGTTCTTTCGGTCATAACCCAAAGCTCATGACCATAGATGAGGGTGGGAACGTAGATCGATCGGTAAATTGAGAGCTTTGCCTTTTGACTCAGCTCTCTCTTCACCACGACAGACCGGTACAGCGCCCGCTTCACTGCGGACGCTGCACCTATCCGCCTATCGATCTCACGCTCCAGTTTTCCCTCATTCGTGAACAAGATCCCGAGATACTTAAACTCCTCCACTTGGGGCAGGACCTCCTCCCCGACCCGGAGAGGGCATGCTACCCTTTTCCGGCTCAAATATATAATAAATAGTCTTAAATTATTCAAGTTTTTTTAAATCTTTTCCTGGTTTGGGTATCAATATGATGACACCTTGTTTCATTGTTGTCATCAATTCTTTTTTATGAATACATTCCATAAATGATTCAAACAGTATTTTTATGTCCTTCCAAAATATTTTATAAAAATTTGCGGAAATACCATCTGAGCCAGGAGCTTAATCCGATGCTACTTTTTTAATAACACAGTCAAACTCTTCTATTTGAAAATCTTCTTCACAAATGGACCTAAATGTTTCATCAATGTTAGGGATGACATTTTTAATTTTTATAAAAAAGGATTCCGAGTCTTGTTTTGAATATGAGGATGTAAACAGATTACTGTAAAAGTCCTTAACTTCTCTGGATATTTGTTTCGTTTCTGTAACTTCCTCACCGTTAATTATGAGACTGTTAATTGTATTTTTTATCCGTCTTTGTTTTTCCAAATTAAAAAAAAATATGAAGTATTTTTCTCACCCTCTTCCAGCCACCTTGTTCTTGACCGTATGTATGCTCCACAAGCTTTATTTTGATAATATTCATCTAGTTTACATTGCAACTTATTTATATTAATTTTGTCTTCCTCACTCCAGTCAGATTTATGATAATAAAAGATTAGTTCCTTGGTTAGTTTAATTTCTTCGATTTGTCTCTTTTTGTAATTTTTACTTAAGGAGATAGAACATTTTCTAACAGTAAATTTGAAGAAATCCCATTTTTGTATTGCTGTCACTAAACTTGTGTCATTTGTAACATATTGAATTATTTTACTAATACTTTTACAATATTCGTCATTCTTTAATAAGTTAGCATTGAATTGCCAGTAACCTTTGAAATTATTTTTAGTTTCATTTTTGGATATTCGCAGGTTTATGGTACAGTGACCACTTAAAGGGCTACAGGAGATCTCAGCTGCTGTGACGTGTCCAAGTATAGAATCTGTAATTAACCAATAATCGATTCTAGATCTTGATTGTCCATTAGGTTTAAACCATGTAAATTGTTTAATGTTAGTGTTTAGGTTTCTCCTAACATCAACCAGTTTATTGGTATTCATAAAGTCATCCGTGATTGGGTTTAATGTCACCTGAGAGTATTTTGAAAGGCATCCGTCCATCCATTCATCTGGAGTTAAATTGAAATCGCCCCCAACGACAACATGGTCAGTGGGATAATTCAGCTGCATTTTTTAAATAATTGTTGTGACTTGATGTAATAACTTTTTTTGGTTGTTGTTATATCCATGAACATTAACAATGATTAACAAATTACTGTCAATATCTAAAACACATCATGCCCAGTGTCCAGCACCATCTGTTTCCTGAAAAAGAACCTTTCCTGGACATCTATTGAAACGAATAGCAACTCCTGCAGAACGATTTGTGCCGTGACTAAAAATGATCTTATCACCCCATTGTTGAGTCCAAAACTTAACATCAGATAACTGAGTGTGTCTCTTGAAGAAAAAAACAGTTAGCCTTTTGACCTTAAAAACTTGGAATATAGGAGGTAGAGTTTTTTTTTGTCATCTCAGGGGAATTATCAGGGAACTTTTTTGTTTTGTTAGAGGTGATATAGTCTTTTTGGTTCAAAGTAGATTTGTAGATTTGTTACGAGGTTGAAGTCGATTCTTTAAGAGGAGGGAAGCTACATCCACTTCCCAGGAGACTTAGGACGTCGGGATGGGAGGAAAGAACGGACGAGTTAAGAGCCGGTGTCGCGGGCAGAACTGAAGGTCAGGAGGACCCAGTCTAGGAGACGTTTGAAGTCTCAGTCATCTTTACAGATCTGTGAGGACTTTGTTTTCTTCCACACCTCATCTCTGACACTTCTCTTGGAGAAGAGGACTACAACTTGTCTGTGTCGACACTCTGTTGATCTTCCCACTCTGTGAACGATGTCCACAGCATCCTCCATCTTTCCAGCCAGATCAGGTAGAATTCTGCTCAGCAACTCCACAACTTCAGCTCTGATGTTTTCATTAACTTTTTCCTTTTTTCCCTTTAATCCGTAGGCACCATCTTCTTTTAGATATTTCTTGACTCACTAAACGTTCCTTCATTTCCTCCTTTTCCTTTTGAAGAAGCTCGACTTGCGGCTCCAAGCTTTTAACTTTGTTTTTACACTCTTGAATATCCTCAGAGTTCAGCTGCACTGTTTTAGCTATTGATGCTAGCATGGAGCTGTGTTGTTGTAGCTGGCCGCTAATGCCCTCCAGGGCGTCATCAACACGGGCTCCCAAAGCATCAACACGAGCTCCTAAAGCCTCTAATGCACAAAGGATGGTCTCGATTGACTTCTGAGACCTCCTCGTTACCTATAATTTTCTTTTCCATTTGCGTCTTTTCAGGAGTATTTGTTGGTGTGGTGGCTCCTCTGTCTCGCTTGCTGTTGGCATTAGCCGCCTCCATTGGCTCTGCGTAGCTGTGCTCAGAGCTTTCCGACTGACGACTAGGAGTAGCTTTAAAAAGCCCTTTTATGTTTGTTGGTCTTTTCGTTGGCTCATCTTTGTCACTGAAGTCGAGCAGCTGTGTTTCTTGTGGAGTTTACTTTAAATCTCTTTTATCATCGGGACTCACTTAAAAGCTCTGAGTGACACGTCCGTTCAGCACGCCATCAGCCCGGAACCCCGCTAGCTGCCCGTGTTACCACAGAACACCTGCTCTCTCTTTTTCCGGTCGCTCATTTGAAACGTGTACCTTGCGCTCTGATTCGCTTGAAAGAGAGGACACAGTCAGCCCGAGGAGGCGCGGACACATGAGGAAAAATTACCTCCCGTTACGGAGGAAGCAGAGCGCCACTTGTTTCTAAAACTATATTTTGTCCTCCCGGTGTGACGAACTCTGCATTGATTTGACAGTGAAGCCGCATGCACACGCTAAGACCCGCCTTCCTGTTAGTAATTGGTCAAAACAACGTGAGCTTCAATGTGATTGGATGTAATCGCTGTCCATCAATCAAAGTTAAGTTGAGGTGAACCGTTGGGTCAAAAACCGGAAATCCGGCCCTCGGCCGGAGGTCTTTAAGGCTTGCACAATGAGAACTGGTGATATGTGAGAAGGACTGCAACGGACCTCCACTCGAGAATCATCACAATGTTGACATGGCAATGAGCCAGAATGAAGCAGAGGGCGTGGGGAAAGACTGCTGCTGTGAAGGGATTGAGTCAAGACACTGGAAGCCAAGTGAGGGACAGGCTGCAGGAGTTTAAAAGATGAAGAAACTTTATTCATAAGAGAAACGGAGAAGGAGATGAGAGGGGGAGACACATAGAGGTACCTGACCTGAGGTATACTGAAAGACGTTGATCCTTTCCAATGTCAAAGGTCTGCTCTGGCTGGAAGATTGTGCCAAAGCAAACATTTGACAAACTCCTGGTTTTGTTGGACATCTTTTAGTAATTGGTAATTTATGTTGTACTGTATGTGAATGTTTTATATTCTATTAAGAATTAAATTGCTGGCAAATTGACTTGAATATGGATCGTTTTGGACTGAGATTACTAGATTATTTCAAAATATTTAGACTTGTAACTTTGTATACTGGCCTGAGATGTATTTTCTAAATACAGTAAATATACTGAACTGAAAAGTGAGTTGCACTCCTAAAAGGTTTCACCACCAACACTGTGTTGACATGTTATGTGGAGATGGGTCACTGAGTTTCTGAGGTGTTCACATGACCTGAAAATCTGATTCCATTAGTTAAAAGTATTGTAAATCTAAATTCAGGATTTTGGTCAGCAGCCAAACAATGGTTAATTCATAGTTAAGAACCTTGCAAATATTAAAAAAACACCTGCATGAAGCTGAAAGAGCCATGGATCTTCATCATGATGTCTTCTAAATGCTGCCTCCTCAATATAGGGTCTTTTGGTAAAGCAGATGGAAAGTTGAAGACTTCCACTGGTATGTTCATTTCAAGGGTCTGTTTAAAATAACAGGACAGTTGAACCATTAAGATAAGAATATATTTTTTAAAGCAAACAATTTTTTTAACTCACCAAATTTTGCTCCCCTTTGGCTTTCTTCTCTTTTCTCTAGGAAGATAATGTGAATAATCGGAGTTACAGATTTGTTACTCAAGACTAAAGATCTTGCTTGGTAGGTTGAGACAAAATGGCACAAAAAGATAAAATTTTCACTTTGGTTCACTAAAACTCAATATACATACAGTATTTGGAAATGGTGACATTCTTCTGCCACCCCAGTCATTTGATGAAACTATACTTTGTGAGGAAATTATTCTTTTTAGTTTTTACATTCCTTCAAATGATTGGGGTGTTCAGTTTACATCTATATGAACCGTTCTTACACTCAGATGCTGTCACACCAAAATGGAAGTTAGTATCTCACTGTTTTTTGAAGTGATCAAATTGGTCTGTTGCTTATTTTTAAGTTACCATGGTGAACATGTATCGACTCAGAAGCAAGGTGCAATATCAAAAAAAGTTTACCCTTCAATTGTTGCATCAATCATCAGTCCAACCACAAACCAAGTTCCAAGTTATGTCCACAAATGAAAAAAACAATTTACAAAGGTGTCTCAGATCTTACTTGCTTGCTTTCAGCCGACCGTTTTTTGGAGGTTATTCGAACCACTTTAGGTATAAATGTGGCTGCTCCTTTCCAAGGTTTGTTAACCGTTTGTGGCGAGGAGGGTTTATCTGGAAATTCCACCTCCCAGCTGTCAGGAGGCTCTCTACTCTTCATGGCCTGGAAATCGTCCTTCCAGTTCTGAGTGGGAGCAGTCTGCCCTTCACTCAGGTACAGTCTGTTGAAAAACTACATCACCAAAAGATAAGTGGATTTGGAGGACACGTTTACAGTTATATTAAATAATTTAGCTAAGAAATAAACAGTCCTACCTCCTTGGTGTTTTCATTTGGTTTTGACTTTATAGCTGAAGTGGGGGGGGGGAGAGGAAACAGAATAAATCAATTTTCAAATCATGATGTCCTGTGATTTCAAAATCAGATTACATTGGTTACTTGAACTTGGTGCATGCATTATACACATGTAAGGTTCCCTTTTATTCTTATAACCCCTGCAAATCTTTATAACCATGACATTGCTCCCTAAAGGCTGAAATATACCTGAGCGTACATGCAGTACGCCTCTGTACGACGTACGTACGCCAAGGCAAAAGTGTAGCCCCGCGCAGCCCCTCAGGGCACGAACGCGCAAAGCTTTTTTTTACGACCGCGCACGCTTGCGCGGTGTCTGACCATAAACTTCCCCGGCGCCGGACTGTTTTGTATGTTACACAAATGAATTAAATTCCTCTTCTTTATCGCTGATCGGGCCTTTTCTTTTGTTTTTTTGCCTAAAGTCAAGTAATCGCTTCTTCCTCCGTTCACTCATGACTGAAATGAATGAATTCAGGTCCTACCTGGGTGCGCGAGGCTTTATATTCCCTGGTGGGCTGCAGGAAAAGCGCTCCCTGTTATTATTTTTATTTCTGAGAGAACTTTTTATAACATAAAGTAGAAACACCGCAGCAGAACACCGCAGAAGAACACCGCAACCGGCTGCTCATAGAGTGAGCTGACGAGCTGTCAATCATTTCAGTAGGCGTGTCAGCAAGTGACCAATCAGCGACCTCAGTTTGTCCCCCTCTGCTCGCAGCTGCTCGGGGCTGCTCACATGACAACCAGGATTTGGAGCGAAAACGCGAGCATTTGAAAAGCGTAGCTTCTGAAGCTATATCAGCGAAACGCATGCGCACAAAATGCGCACGTAGAGTGGCGTATTCCTGGACGCTCAGGTATATTTCAGCCTTAAAGGTGTGCTTGCGTGTGTGTGTGTGTGTGTGCGTCAGAGAATCTTTATCGTCATTTGCACCACATGTAGTACATGTGATGAAACGACATTATGTATAGGGATGCACCGATGCACTGTTTTTACTTCCGATACCAATTCCGATATCTGAGGTTTAGCATCGGCAGATACAGATCCGATCAGATACTGAAAAACAGCATTAATTGAAACATTTCTTTCCTATTTAAAAATAATGAAAAAACAGACATAAATGAACTACTGAATTGCACATTTATTTTATAACTATGCACCAGTACAGCGATCTTAAATAAAATAACTGTTCACAAGCTTAGTCGAACACATAAAAAAAATCTGTAAATTTAACTTGTTCAGTGAGTGCAATTAGGAATTCAAAATATAATGTACACTAATAAAAGAGCTGAAATTTAGGAAAATAAAACTTAAGTTCAATAACTTGGTTGACATATATTCAAAATAAACATAAATCAGTCCTTTCTTTGGTTAACTGCAATTGTGCAAACTGAAAAGTAAAAAAAAATAAAATAAAAAAATCAGTCCTGATAACATGATCAAGTAAATTTCTCAAGCTTCTCAAGCTCAGGCTAAGCATCACTGGAAGGTTTTTGTTTAAGAATGCAAGCATTTCTGCTCTCTCGGCTGCGAGTCTGTTTCGCTTCTCGTCCAAGATGGTGGAAACAGTGCTGAATAGCCGTTCACTTTCTACGCTAGTGCAGGGCGCACAGAGATACTTAAAGGCAGCTGCAGCAAGGCCAGGAAACCGCTGACGGTTGAGTCCCCAGTATTGGTATGGGTCATTTGTGGCAGAAACGGTTTCCTCTGTAAAATATCCATGCAACTGTACAGCAGTGCTAGAGCCGTTTCCTGCACCTGGATCTTCCTCACGCTCCCCCCTTATTTTGTCAAATTCTTTAGTGAAGCTGCTGCTACCTTTGTTGCTGCTTTGAGCTGCTGCTGCTGCTTCCACTCGGGGGGCCTTCCCTGGTGGCTCCAAAGCCTTGGATGCTTCATCAGTGTTGATCCTCAAGTCTTCCTCCAGCTCCTTAGCTAGTGCATCTTTCCCCCGCTTGGCAGAGTCTGCACTGGTGAAAAATCTGAAAAGATAAAATACATAGGGTTCAGTTTCAGACTCAACAAATTAATATTGAAACTAAAGTCAGATGTGCGCTTATCTTTAAAATTTCAAGAATAAGTGCATCTAAAGGGGCAGATATACAAATTCTTTCTGTCTTTCTATGCCTTTTTTAATTCACTTTTACTTAATTTTCTTAATTGACGTTTTTGTTGTTTTTATTAATGAAATTAAATAAAGTACTGTGTACAATAATATAAAAAATATAAAAATCTAATAAAGTTATGCTCGTCACAAAGAGTGAAAAATCTTACAAAAACATTAAAATGTTTCACTAAAATGTTAATTTATTGAACAAAACCTGTATTGTAGTATGTCTTACCTGTCCTTGTATCGTAGGTCCAGCAGTGTAGAAAGTGCATACAGAGGGTCCTCTTCCACGGTGCTAAAGCGCTTCTCAACAGCTGCTAGGAGCGTCTTTTTCATGGTTTTAATTCCAGCGTCAGCCTCCGTTTCCATAGACAGGAGGCGTTTGAGAACGGTGACACTTGGAATAACATCAGCAGTGGAGGCTGTGGTTGTGCTCACCTTCCTTGTAAACTCCTCAAATGGTTCAAGACAGGTCATTATTTTCTCAAGCAAGCCCCACTGGTTTGCTGTGGGTACTGAGGGCAGCTCATGGTCAGCAGAATAAGCAGACAGTGCTCGTTTCTGTTCAGTCAGGCTCTGTACCATGTAATATGTACTATTCCACCTCGTTTTAACATCCTGCTGCAGGCGTTTCGGTTGCATGTTCATCTCCAGCTGGATATCTTGCAGTTGTGAATATGCTAGAAGAGAATGTTTAAAGTGTCCAACAACCTGCCACGCACATGCAACCGCATCACTGACTGCACGCTGTGACAGAAGACCCTCGTTGACTACTAGCTGCATTGTATGTGCAACACAGCCGACACTACACACCCCCATGTTGTCCATCGCCTTTCTCATGTTGCTGGCGATGTCCCTCAAAATCACGTGAATTTTGCTCAACGGAATTTGCCACTTGTCAAACATTTCCTTCAGGCTAGCTGCTATCGCTTCACTGGTGTGTGACCCACGAAAGTTTGTTGCGTTCAACATTGCGCTGTGTGGCACAAAACTCTCATCCAGCCAGTGTGCCGTTAAACTTAAAGTGAAACTAAACCCAGGTTGAAACGGTAACTCCTTCCAAAATCTTCCTGAAAATGGGCGTGTCGAGAGACAAGGAGGGGTGGAGGTAGAGTTGTGCTTTTGTTCACGCCTCCACCTGCAACAACCTAAAACAAATTAAACCTCTAGCCAACAACATACACCAAGCAACAACAAAGAATAAACATGTAGATGTATTTATCCATTCCACCCATTCCATCCAAAACCAAAGGCCTAAAAAAATGAAAATGAAAATAAAAATAAAACCGCTTGTCAGGAGTGAAATGCAGCACTTCCATATAAGGTATGCACTTCTCATCTCTGCAGGGGATTGGCTCTGCTTGAACCACCTGTGTGACATCACACATGAGCAGACATGTCACACATGAGCGTTTGCACAAATAAGAAAATTAAGGTGTAATCCACCAGTTCAACCCATAGAACTACCGTAAACACATTTTTAGACCAAATATTGCCAAATATTGCCAATTTACACAGATATGCACAATTATGTGAGAATAAACACAGCCATAGTGCTAGATAACATTTTAAACACATTCTAGGGAGTTTATCAGCTAAAAAAAGTTAATTTTGGGTTTAGTCGCACTTTAAGTGACACGGGGGAGACGTCAGAGCTCCAAATGTCTGTCGTGAAACTCATGGCTTTAACATCTTTATCTCCTCTAATATGCGTTTGCACACTTTACCGTGCAGTTCAGGTAGAGCCGTTTCTGACAAATATTTTCTGCTCACCATCTCGTAGCGACGCTCCAGCTGGTTAATTAGCAGCCAGAATCCCTTATCTCCAACAACTGAGAGCGGCTGTCCATCCATGACAATAAAGTTTAGTATCCGCTCAGTGATTTTTGTTGCCTGCACACTATTAGGTGGAAACTTTTTACCTCTTTCCTTCATCTCCTTCAAAGTCAGTTGCTTCATGCCGCCTCCTTTTTGTTGACTCCGTTCAACAAACTCTGCGTGCTGTTTTGGGTGAAATCGCTGGATTGATTAAGTTGGTTGTGTTGTAGCTTGAAGCTTTACTTCCACCCCTTGGAACAGTCACTGCGCATGTATTGCACGTAGCCGTCGGATGTGTTGGGTGAGGTCAAGTAAAAAAGCTCCAGATGGCCGATCCTTCGTTCGCTCCATTTGGAAAACTGCACGTGCCACTGCACTGCGTGTCGCTGGCGCATAACGTCACATCACGCGTGGAGCTCAGCATAGATATAAATTTTATAGATTGCCCCTATGGATCGGGTCCATTGTCAGATACCCGATCTATAACTTTGTTTAATATCAGGACCAATACAGATACTGGTATCGGATCGGTGAATCTCTAATTATGTACACCGGGTCCCAGTTACATCCAACAATAAAATGTAAAAGAAGAACAGTAATAACATCTAAGATATGAACAAAAAAAACAACTACAAATACACTAAGCATGATTATAGAAAAAATCATTCCATACAGCAGCACAAACATGAGTACAGCAGCACGAACATGAGTCTGTATGAGTAGATGAGAACGAATGAACACAGCAACATGAAACAGATCAGCATGATGTGATACTTCACAGTGATTATTCTGGTTATATATTCATGAGTCTAACAGCATCAAGGTAGAAGCTGTTCCTCAGTGTAGTGGGTTCTACACTTTATGCTCCTCAACCTCCTTCCTGAGGGGAGTGGGGCAAAAAGTGTGTGTGCTGGGTGAGTGGGGTCCTTCATGATGCAGGTGTGTTAAAGCAGGAATGTCCCATATTTCAAATTAAATGGATTAATAGAAATGCTTTTTAGTTTAAAATAAAGCTGCATGTTTTGACTCATAAATTAAAATTAAAATGAATAATCCAAACTGCATTTTCATTTTCTTCAAGACTGCTCAATTTGTAAATTAATTACAATGATCAATAAAATAGCGTTCAGCATTTAATTTTCAAAATATGTCCTAGTAAAAAGTGACCAAAATTCATTTTGAAATGTCAAATTTCAAAATTAAAATGAATTCGCAGAAATGCCCCTCCCTGGGCTGCCACCTTACCGTGATGGAGGGGTTTGAGTGTCCCAATGATCCTAGGAGCTATGCTGTCAGGGGCTTCATGCCCCTAGTAGGGTCACCCAAGGCAGACAGGTCCTAGGTGAGGGACCAGACAAAGTGCAGCCCGAAGACCCCAATGATGAGTAAAATAAATGGACAAAATGTTCCCTCGCCCGGACGCGGGTCACCGGGGCCCCACTCTGGAGCCAGGCCCGGAGGTGGGGCACGTTGGCGAGCGCCTGGTGGCCGGGCTTTCACCCATGGAGCTCGGCCGGGCACAGCCCGAAGAGGAGACGTGGGTCCCCCTTCCCATGGGCTCACCACCTATGGGAGGGGCCAAAGGGGTCGGGTGCAATGTGGGATGGGTGGTGGCCGAGGGCGGGGACCCTGGCGGTCTGATCCTCGGCTACAGAAGCTGGCCATTGGGACATGGAATGTCACCTCTCTGGTGGGGAAGGAGCCTGAGCTAGTGTGTGAGGTTGAGAGGTTCCGGCTAGAAATAGTCGGACTCACCTCAACGCATGGCTCTGGCTCTGGAACCAGTTTCCTTGAGAGGGGTTGGACACTCTTCCACTCTGGAGTTGCCCCTGGTGAGAGGCGCCGAGCAGGAGTGGGCATACTTGTTGCCCCCCATCTTGGTGCCTGTACGTTGGGGTTCACCCCGGTGAACGAGAGGGTAGCCTCCCTTCGCCTACGTGTGGGGGGACGGGCTCTGACTGTTGTTTGTGCCTATGCGCCAAACGGCAGCGCAGATTACCCACCCTTTTTGGAGTCCTTGGAGGGGGTATTGGAGAGTGCGCCTCCTGGGGACTCCCTTGTTCTGCTGGGGGACTTCAACGCTCACGTGGGCAATGACAGTGAGACCTGGAGGGGTGTGGTTGGGAGGAACGGCCCCCCTGATCTGAACCCGAGTGGTGTTTTGTTGTTGGACTTCTGTGCTCGTCATGGATTGTCCATAACGAACACCATGTTCAGGCATAAGGGTGTACATATGTGCTCTTGGCACCAGGACACCCTAGGTCGCAGTTCGATGATCGACTTTGTTGTCGTCTCATCTGATCTGCGGCCGCATGTCCTGGACACTCGGGTGAAGAGAGGGGCGGAGCTGTCAACTGACCACTACCTGGTGGTGAGTTGGCTCCGATGGTGGGGGAGGATGCCGGTCAGACCTGGCAGACCCAAACGTATTGTGAGGGTCTGCTGGGAACGTCTGGCAGAGTCTCCCGTAAGACGGAGCTTTAACTCCCACCTCCGGGAGAGCTTTGAACACGTTCCGAGGGAGGCGGGGGACATTGAGTCCGAGTGGGCCATGTTCCGCGCCTCTATTGTCGAGGCAGCTTATCAGAGTTGTGGCCGCAAGGTTGTTGGTGCCTGTCGTGGTGGCAACCCTCGAACCCGGTGGTGGACACCGGCGGTGAGGGATGCTGTCAGGCTGAAGGAGTCCTATTGGGCCTTTTTGGCCTGTGGGACCCCGGAAGCAGCAGATAGGTACCGACAGTCCAAGCGGCATGCGGCTCGGGTGGTTGCTGAGGCAAAAACTCGGGCGTGGGAGGAGTTCGGAGAGGCCATGGAGAATGACTTCCGTACGACTTCGAGGCGATTCTGGTCCACCAGTGGTGGGCAAATGAACGCTAGGGAGTGCTAAAGCGCTAATCCGCTTACAGTGGACCTAAACTTTTTGTCAGTGTTTTTGTGAATTGACTAACTTTTATAATTCATAAGCGGATTTGTGCTATTTTTATTTAAAATGCAGTACCGCTAATAACTAATTATCAGTAAAAACCAATAAACTTATTTACAAGACCAGAAAGTTCATTCTCAATAGTCCAGGTATCAAATCCGCTCATTCTCAATCAGTTCATCTGGACAATTTCTTTTTAGTAGAAACGTTTCACCCTCACTCCAGAGGGCTTCGTCAGTCAGAGCAGTCCAAAGCAAACTGAAGCTACCCCACCAAGTAAACAACTTAAGTGGACCAACCAGTTTGCTGTAGCCAAGATGGTTTCTGGGGGCTTGTCCCTCGTCGACTCCTCCCAGGCAGGCAGACATGTCCAAAGTGGTTCAAGACCAGAAAGTTCATTCTCAATAGTCCAGGTATCAAATCCGCTCATTCTCAATCAGTTCATCTGGACAATTTCTTTTTAGTAGAAACGTTTCACCCTATTTACAAGCTCTTATGCTGCTTGTTTTACCTTTTTCCCCACCGTAAACAGCAGAAAGGAGGAAGGGTTGGAGGGGGGAGGGGGGCAGAGCTGAGAACAGACTCGGATCTACCATGTAGGTAAATGCCTGGGGGTCCCATTTCAGCAGTGGCCCCGGCCCCGCCTCGCCCCGTGCAGTCACCTACATAACTAACATTGATCCTGCTTGTTAATGTACATTTAACATAAAAATAATTATAGTTACGATGAAAACGATCATTAAATACGCAATAAAAAAACGGTCGATTTCTTTATCCCCCTACTAAAAATGGACTATTCCATCTTGACATCTTCCGGGTCACTCAGAGGTGAACTCGGGGGCTAATTCTGTGGCTACTGTTTGTGCTGGGTACTTGGATAAATCCGTAGAGAACCCCGCTGTTTCAAGCCAAATTAACGCGGCCGGAGGAGTTTATTGAGGGTTTTGTGTCGACCATGGGGCGGCCGTGGTGTAGTGGTAATGGCAGTTGTCTCCCGATCGGAAAGTTGGCGGTTCGACTCCCGGGACCCGCACCATGTGTCGTTGTGTCCTTGGGCAAGACACTTAACCCCGAGTTGCTCCCGGTAGGACTGGAAAGCACCTTGCATGGTAGTCTGCCGCCACCGGTTTATGAATGTGTGTAGCATTCAATATATGTGTAGCACTTTGAGATTTTCAGTAATGAAAAGTGCGTTATAAATTGAATTAATTATTATTATTATTATTATTATT
>JBBPBX010004187.1:66726-78136 GCA_038048925.1 Garcialebias charrua | reverse complement strand
GTGGAGGCAGGTCTCCACCGGCAGCCTAGCCCTACAAGCACCATGGGCTCGACAGGAGAAGATGCACCCGGGACGCATGCCGGGTGGCGTACGGATGGGGAAGGAAGGAGGGTGGGTCTCTTACAAAAATGTTCACAAAAGAGCCCAGAAAAAGAGAACAGACAGACTGATGCTTCGGTTCTTGAGCCAATCAGTGCCCGGGAGAGCACAATGCTCTGGTTGGTCACCTTCCATCCATCAGCCATTCGTATGTCATGTACAATTTTACATTGAAAACCAGCAAAACAAGTGAGTCCGTGAAACACAGAGTCTGCGAAAATCGAACCGTGAAGTACAGAGGGACTACTGTATAGGCCTTGAAAGGAAACACAAACAGTATTCATTAATTTGTTTTAGACAGTCACAGAGACAACTGGACCAAAACCCATTGGTGGTAAACAAAAACCAAAAATGCTTCTTCCTTGGCCAATCTTCAACAACTCAATTTTACTGACACAAGTACAGTATAACCTACATAATATTAGACAAGTGCCTTTCATGTTAGCACAAAATTTGTGGCAGAAAATGAGGCAATGCATAATACTATTAATCGCCCATAGCCAAGTTTTCAAGAATAACTGGAGTACCAAAATACAAGTTTGATGTGTGGCTAACAAGTCACCAAACTCTGTAACTGCAGTCATAGAATGGCAACATAACATAGACCCAAAAGTTGTATTTGGATTCTTCATATGTGGTTCCACCCTTTGAGCCTCTACAACACAGTGGTGAAGAAAAATAATGTGACAATGTCAAATGTCAATCATCCCTTTTATTGATTTAGCTAATTTTAAAATAGCTTCAACAACTCTCCCTCTACCATCTCAGAACAGTCTGTGTAGACTTCTTAGTTAATGGTGTGCCCCCTCCCTCCAAAATCCACCCTGTTTATTTAACCTTTAGGAAGTTCTCATTAACAGGCTCACTCCAGAGAGCCTATTGGGTTGTCAGGAGGGAGATAAATTAAAAGTGGGTGCATTGATTTAACTTATACCTTAAGCCAGGATTACGTCGGATGGTCAGTATGCACAATGTAATTAGTTTATCAGCAAGATGGAGGTTTTTAAAGTGATTAATTAGGAGAACTCTCTGACTCCAAAAATAATGGCATGAGTACCAAGTGGACTGTGAGACACGTGACTGAGGTGAACAGTCTGCACCAGTAAAAAAACAATCATTGTTTAATGGTCCAATGTAGAAGCAGGCTGACTGATCGGTCAACCAAATAATTGGGACTTTTTTTGTCTTTCTTAATGCATTTATTTATTTTTATTGGCATCGGCCACACTTGGGCATACTAAAATGATTTAAAGACAGACTCATTTTGGACAGTGCCATTACTTGATCAATGCACCTCCCACAATAGGGATACATCTTCATCACCACAGCAGAGAAAGCTGATTAGCTATGGAGAGAACATATTTATGGGGCTAAGATTCTGGTAAAATTTTGATTCTTAAATTTTAAAGATTCTTCTAATTAGGCTGATAATACTCCATTAAAGGTGGGGTATGTAACATTGTAATGTAGTCTAACTTTTCAAACAATATATTTTTAACATATTTCTTCACTCTGTCACGATCTACTGACAGACTGATGTTAGACAAAGTAATCTCTGAAAAAAACTATAGTCCCCTTGCTTCTCTATCAGCATTTATAAAAACACTGAAAACACAAGAGTGACCCGGACAATGACCAGCCAATAAAAACAGAGTTGTTTGTCACGCCCCAACCCACGCCCCCACCTGTCCCAGCCGCAGCTCGTTCTCATTCAAAGGATTGCAAAGCGATGCAGGACTGTTTTTTATGTGACACAAAATGTATTAAATATCCCTTCTTTATCCCAGAGCTGGACTTTTATTTAGTTTTTTTGCCAAAAGTCAAGTGATCGCTTCATCCTTCACTGACAGACATGAGGAAATGGATTTGTCACGACTCACGAGCGAATTAAAACATGTCCAACGTTGCTTCGTGAACCTCTGCTGATTTCTTCTGGTTTTTGTGTTGTTGGATGAGTGATTCATGGTTTTATTATATTTTTTAAACAGTTATATTATCATATAAACACAGAACTTCGGAGCGCAGAGACAGGACATGTACTGGGGGCGGAGCATTCCAGACATTCCAGACCAGCGCTGACAGACATGAGGAAGTCACGAGCGAATTAAATCATGTCCAAACGTTGCTTCGTGAACCTCTGATGATTTCTGCTGGATTTTGTGTTGTAGGACTAGCGCTCCATGGTTTTATTTTATTTTATTAGAAGGTTTTATTAACATAAACACAGAATATCGCAGCGGCTCTGAGCAGACAGCAGCAGGGGGCGGAGCAGATCCCAAGTTCAGCGGAGCACGGACTGTGCCATATATGGCTCTGAGGGGAGGGAGCAGAATGCTTTTCTGCGCTGAAAATATTTCTAAGTCCCAGAGTGTTCAAATATTGCATACCATACCTTTAATAAAGAAAACAATGATTTGTAGTATGTCCTCCATAAACTGTAGCACATAAATAAATATAATAAGTGAGGTTCAGATTTTAAAAAAACTTTTTCTTTTTTAGTTTTTGTTTGTTTGTTTCCCCCCAAATGCAAGTATAATATCGGGAAGATTCAGGAATTTTTTTACGGCGGATTCCCGACCTGACACAACCTGGGCTTGAACCTGCAACCTCAGGATTACAAGACCACGGCACTGGCTACCAAGCTACCATAGTCCCATGTGTAGATTACGATACAACAACTAAGCAATTAGTCTCATAAATTAGCTATCAGCTGACCTAATGTCTAAAGAGTGGCCCTTGATAAACCTATTGTGATCTGAGTTATATAGTTTACAAAAACAACCTCTTCGGATGATGGAAAAAATTATGGTTAACACAGACGAACTATGAACGCAGAATGTCTTTATGGCTTCATGAAATGGCATTTTAAAAAACGTACTATGTGTTGTCATAATTATATGTTTGCATGCAGTGACGAAATTAGTTATCTGCATTTAACCATTGCACCTGACATACACCCAGGTGGAGCAGTGGGCAGCTATGTAAGCCCCCAGGGAGCAATTAGGGATTGGGTGTCTCACTCAAGAACACCACAACATGTGGGCATGGCGGGGAGTTGAACAAGTGACTTTCTGGTCCCAAGTCGGGTGCAACCTCTACCCCATCTCAGCCCTTATTAAGGTTTGATAGCTGCATGTAAAAATGGGAGTCAAGAGACAGTTACTGTTACTTTCTCTGTTTCCTGTTACTTACCAAACATATTTTCAATTTCCCTATGGACCATTTGTAACTGTATGCAATACATTTTTGTCCAGATAATCATTGCGCTGCACTTTGCACATTGATATCATTTGCTGGACATTTTTATGATCCTAAGTTTAGCCAAGCCAACTTAGCTCTTGTCTCTTAAAAGCCCCGTTATAAAGCCGACAGTTCTCTAATGGCCACATCTTTTGGAACACTTTGTTTGAAACCACTGCTTCAATCTCTTACTGATATGAAATCTTTTTTTTTCCTTATCATCCCACAAACTCATTCTTGAAACAGACCTGGCAACTTCCCAAATCAGCCAAAATATATTAGGTGAATATGAGTCACATGTTTATCAACTGCTAGAACATATTCTTGATAATCTGTTCTTTATAAACACAGTACTAGGCCTGTCACGATAACAAATTTTGCTTGGCCATTAATTGTCTCCAAAATTATTGTGATAAACGATTATTTTTTTTTAAATTGACAATAATTACAAATTACTGTATTTGATAATATTTTGTAATTATTGTCAAATTTAAGAAGACGTTTTATTTTATTGTGTGTAGTACCATTTTTCAACCACCGGATGGCAGTATAAGACTGTTTGAACTGAAGGATGGATAGTGAGGGAGTGAGCAGTGTGTCACTTTAAGAAAAATGGGAGGGAGGCTATTTGGCATGACATGGGCTGTTTCTCTTTGATTCTCAAAATGGCGGACGATCGGTGTGGTTTGAGCCAGAGCCATATAAAGTGAGAGTTGCGACACTTCCATAGACTTCCGTTGTAAGAATGGAATGCGGAAGTCACGTGGGTCATGGAGGGGGCGATTCGTTCCATGGCTGTTTTACAGTCTGACTCTGCCTGCAGTAGCGCTCAGTCGCCGCCAGAGGGCGCAGCTCCACAAGGTTTCCATAGCCGTTGTTTGGAACGATTGACCGCCTATCGGCGACTTCAAAGAGTGTCAGAACTCTCTATATATACGGCTCTGGTTTGAGCTATTTAGCACAGCATTTTTCCACACAAAGCTTTTAATTAAAAAATCATTAAAAAAGTTATCAGCTTATTTTTGCAGAGAAAAACTTTTTACACAAAGGCACGGGTTTCAGCCGTGAAGTTTGAAGCTTCGACAAGACAGAAGTTTTTTTTTCCCTGAGGTCGGCCTGTTAGCTTAGCTCGTAGCTTAGCTTCTCAGCTTAGCTGCTTTTAATGATTCAAAACCACAATTTTAGACGGTTAAAATGGAGAAAGGGAGGGGTCAGAGAAGAGCACCAGAGTTGAGATTTTTGTCATCCAGTGTCTTCAGAAAGAGACACGAAGAAACGATAAAGCCGATAAACGAAAATGAGGTCGATAATTTTCATTTATAATGTGATTCATTGCTTTATTGTTTATTGTGGCAGGCCTACACAATACACCTACTGTAATTCTTTATTTTAGTACTTATTTTTTGTAATAGATAATCTAGTTTATAGTTGAACAATAAGACTTACACCAGAACAGTGGATAAACGTGGCTTTCAGCCTACAAAGAACTTCAGAAATGTATCAACCAGAACAATTTGCTCAGATGAATTGTGCAACAATATTCAACACAATAAAGTTAATTCTCAATAGTCCAGGTATCAAATCTGCTCATTCTCAATCAGTTCATCTGGACAGTTTCTTTTTAGCAGAAACGTTTCACCCTCACTCCAGAGGGCTTCCTCAGTCAGAGTAGTCCAAAGCACACTGAAGTTAACCCACCAAGTAAGCAACTTATGTGGACCAACCAGTTTGCTGTAGCCAAGATGGTTTCTGGGGGCGTGTCCCTCGTCGACTCCTCCCAGGCAGGCAGACATGTCCAAAGTGGTTCAAGACAAGAAAGTTAATTCTCAATAGTCCAGGTATCAAATCCGCTCATTCTCAATCAGTTCATCTGGACAGTTTCTTTTTAGCAGAAACGTTTCACCCTCACTCCAGAGGGCTTCCTCAGTCAGAGTAGTCCAAAGCACACTGAAGTTAACCCACCAAGTAAGCAACTTATGTGGACCAACCAGTTTGCTGTAGCCAAGATGGTTTCTGGGGGCGTGTCCCTCGTCGACTCCTCCCAGGCAGGCAGACATGTCCAAAGTGGTTCAAGACAAGAAAGTTAATTCTCAATAGTCCAGGTATCAAATCCGCTCATTCTCAATCAGTTCATCTGGACAGTTTCTTTTTAGCAGAAACGTTTCACCCTCACTCCAGAGGGCTTCCTCAGTCAGAGTAGTCCAAAGCACACTGAANATATATATATATATATATATATATATATACAGGTAACCCCCGACCTACGACCCCATCGACCTGCGAACCACGGGACTTACGAACATATCATATTTAATAAAAATATGAATTTAAAAAAAAAAAAAAAAAATTTTTTTTTTTTTTTTTTTTTTTTGTGTTTAAATGTTCTTAATTTCATGTGTACATCACTTTGTTGCAGCTCTGGTTGTTTTAAAGGCTTTATAAATAATAATTATGATAAAAAAGATCATTTCTGATCATTTTTGAGCAATTTTTGAGCAATTTTGGGAAACAGGAAGTAGGTCTTCAGTTTACACGGTCACAAATTAATGTAGAACACCGGACGCTATTTAAGGTTCAGTCACTGGGGTCTCCGGTCACAAATTAATGTAGAACACCGGACCGGACGCCATCTTAGGTTAGCTGCCGAGAGCTGGACGAAGACTGGTGACCAGGATGGCTTCATATGGATTAATTACTAGCTGGAAACGTCTCTGTGAACTTTGTGGATGTCTCAGGCAGGAGCGGATTTATCGCCGATCGTGCCAGGCCGCCGTGCGAACACCTCCAGCCGGCCTGGCTACACCTCCGGCCTGGCTAGCTCCAGAGCTAACACTGGAGCTAACACGGGAGCCGGCCTTTTGAACACTGGTGACCAGGATCGCATCATGTGGATTAATTACTAGCTGGAATAGCTCTGTGGACGTCTCAGGCTGGAGCAGCGGCTGGAGCAGGAGCTGCAGATTGATCGCGCCGCCGCTCCAACACTAGCTCATGGCTTGGCTAGCAGAAGCTAGCCAGCTAGCTAACACAGGCCTGGAGCAGCTGCGGTGGCCCGCGCTGCTCGGCCCGAAAACAATCAACGCATGGCAACCTAAGATGTCGGCTTTGACCATCTCAAAGTAAGAAAATATATTTTTATTTATTCTGTAAATGTGAATAGCAATGTTTAACATTACAGTACACTACTGTACATGATTAAATGTGCGCACGCTCCGTTAGCATGATAAATAAGGGTTGAATGAATGAATGAATGAATAATTTTTTTTTTAAATATAATTTTCACCCCCTACCTACGAACGGATCGAGCTGCGAACGGTTCTTAGGTCCCAAACTCGTTCGTAGGTCGGGGGTTCCCTGTATATATATATATATTTTTTTTTTTTTTTTTTGAAAATTTATTTTGAAAAGCTGAGTTACGCAGTTTCCGGTTTTACGTATTAAACGTAGCTGCAAAGGGATTCTGCCTCTGGACATTCAAAAAAACAAAATAAACTGTACTGTGAACGTGGTTTTACGTCGTAAATGAATACGGAGGATGGACCGAGCTGGACGGTGGTTTTACGACGTAAACTCAATAGAGAATATGAAGGGACGGAGGAAATGGCTTCACCAGCATCCCAGTAGGAAATTAACTCTTTTTTTCTTTTCATTATGGCTCCCAAATGTATGTGTTTTTTGATAATTATGTAGGGTACTATGTTAGGATAGGCTAGGTGCTTGGTAAAATACAGTACTATACATATAAGGTGCAGTTTGGACGTATGCTCCGACTTACATCGAAATTCGGTTTACGCCGCCGCGTAGGAACGGATCTCCGTCGTAAGTCGAGGACTACCTGTGTCTATTTACCAACAGTTTCCTACATAAGTTTTTTGTCTGAGCAGCAGCTTGCCAGAGTCCTCTGTTTGTCTGTCTGTCTGCCTGCCTGCCTGCCTGTCTGTCCGTCCTCATTGAGCAGCACAGCGTGTTTCAGATTGCAGCACTGATGCTCCTGTTTGCAGTCAGAGGGGGGAAAAAATCAGCAGATGACTCACTGATGTGAGCTGATAACAACTGTGAGTATTTCATTCTGCTCCTGACTGAGTGTGCGTGTTTCTGATGGTTGAGTTCCTACTCACGGGAATCCATTTTGCCCATGATACACCTGCATCACTCTCTGAGGTGGGGGTGAGGTCTGTCTGAGCTTCATATGTACTGTACAGGAATGTGTGAGCATTTACATTTCTTCCATCCCAGCAGCTACAGAAAGTTCCCATTAAAGATTTTATTAAACAGTACAGGTGACCCCCTACCTACGACTCCATCGACCTACGGCCGCCCGGACCTACGAACGTATCATATTTAATAAAAATATGAAATTACTGTATTAAATTTTTTTTTTTTTTTTTTTTTGTGTTTAAATGTTCTTAATTTCATGTGTACATCACTTTGTTGCAGCTGTGGTTGTTTTAAAGGCTTTATAAATAATAATTATGATAAAAATGATCATTTCTGATCATTTTTGTCATGATTGCGCAATCTTGGGCAGCAAGAAGTAGGTCTTCAGTTTACACGGTCACAAATTAATGTAGAACACCGGACGCCATTTTAGGTTCAGTCACGGGGGCCTTTGAAGGTCTCCGGTCACAAATTAATGTAGAACACCGGACGCCATTTTAGGTTAGCTGCCGGGAGCCGGCCTTTGAAGACTGGTGACCAGGATCGCATCATATGGATTAATTACTAGCTGGAATCGCTCTGTGAGCTCTGTGGACGTCTCAGGCTGGAGCAGCAGCTGCAGATTGATCGCCGATCGCGCCGCACCGCCGCTCCAACACCAGCTCATGGCCTGGCTAGCAGAAGCTAACACAGGCCTCGAGCAGCTGCCGTGGTTCGCTCGCCGGCCGCCGCGCTGCTCGGCCCGACAACAATCAACGCATGGCAACCTAAGATGTCGGCTTTGACCATCTCAAAGTAAGAAATTATATTTTTATTTATTCTGTAAATGTGAATAGCAATGTTTAACATTACAGTACACTACTGTACATGCTTAAATGTGTGCGCGGCACTCCGTTAGTGGTATTTCCACGGCCTACGAACGAAATAAGTAAGGACCTACGAACGGGACGCTATTTTCACCCCCTAGCTACGGCAGAATCGAGCTGCGAACAGTTCTTATGTCCCAAACTCGTGCGTAAGTAGGGGGTTTGCTGTATACAGTTTGCTGTGGTCCTGACTGCTTTCTTTTAGGTGACGTAAAGTCAGGTGATAATATTAATTCATCAAAATGAACAATGTCCATTTTAAATTAACCCCCAACAGTTCTTTGTATCAGTTTTAGACTAAGATCATCTTAAAGATGAATGAGCTGTAGCTGAAGTTAATGTTATGCCCAACACTGTGCAATATCACAAGAGTTTGCGCTCGGAGTGAATGACACTCAACTACTACCACAACACATTTAGCTCAGTTAAACTAACGGAGTTAAAGCTGTTTTTGTGTTGGTGAATGTCGTTTAGCTGTGGTGGCCATCTTGATTAGAGTTGACTTCAAAATAAAAGTGTAGATACACATCCGATCTTTACTTTTTGCAAGTTTTGTTGAAACTCAGCTTCTGCTTTGTGGGATATTTAGCTAACAATACAGGCAAACACACACAACTTGGGCAAAATCAAAAAAAGGCGTTCAATACAGAAACAACTGGACTTTATTTGTAACAGAAGACGTTTCGCCCTTCATTCAAAGAGCTTTCTCAATTGGGAGAGCTCTTTGGATGAAGGGCGAAACGTCTTCTGTTACAAGTAAAGTCCAGTTGTTTCTGTATTGAACGCCTTTTTTTTAATTTATCATGTCCTGGATGACTGAGAATCTTGACCAACTTGGGCAAAAACATATGGAAACTAAAATGGCTATGACGCAAAACTGTTAGTTGTTTATAAACTATGCAGATGTGTCTCAAAATGTTAGAATATCATGAAAAAGTTCATCCTTTTGTCAAACATTCAGAAAGTGAAACTCTTATTTTATATTATATATTTTCATATCTTAGATCTTATTACTGTTTTTTATATACATTTTATTGCTGGATGTAACTGGGACCCTGTGTACTTAATCTCGTTCCACCACATGTGGTGTGTAGGAAAAATAAACCTCTCTGACTCTGACTCTTATATAGATTCATTAGAGGGAAATAGTTCGACTTCATTTCTTATAATTTTGATGAAAATGTCTTACAGATAATGAAAAAACTAAATTCAGTGTCTCAGAAAATTACAATATTGCAAATAAGTTCAATATTGTAAACTCCTGGTGTCTCATCCTGATCAGCGATTAACTAGACATGAGCTACAAATGTCTCATTCCTCAAGTCCAGCCACCCCTGAACCAGAGACAACATCAGAGACATCTTACCTGCTGAGGAGACAAAGAACTGGACTATTGCTCAGTGGTCCAATGTCCTCTTTTCACATCTATCTATCTATCTTCGTTTAACGTCCGTTTTCCCGATTCCGGGGTGGGACGCTACTTCTTTGTTGCCAAGTTTTTGATGCCAGATTAGGCGGTCAGTTGCGTCCAGTTCATTGAGTTTCAGCGCTTTCAGATCTTGTTGAATCGTTTGCGCCCAGGTCTTTTTCGGACAGCCTTTGGGACGGGTGCCAGGTACTTCAAGGTTTTCAATAGCAAGTATAGCACTGTTTTCACTTCGTTTAACATGACCGAACCACCGCAAACGGTGTCGCCGGCATGCGTCCTTAATCGCACATATGGTGTAGTGGTTAGGGCGTTTGACTTGGGACCCGAAGGACGCGGGTTCGCGTCCCGGCCACTACACATCTTGGGGTGTCTATGAGTGCACACCTATTTCTCCAGCTCCCCGAGCGCCTTCTATGGCTGCTCACTGCACCACCTGGTAGGTGGTTGGGTTAAATGCAGAGACGAATTTCGTCTGTGTATGGGAAACATACGCAGATGACAAGATTAGACAATTATTATTATTATTATTATAAGCCAACTCGACGCAGGATTTCGGTCGATTGGATGTGATCTTTAAGACTAATGCGTTGCATCCATCGGAGCATTTTCATGTCGGTTCGGTGAAGTTGCTGTTCGAGTTTTGTTGTCATTGGCCACATTTCTGCGCCATACAACAGCATGGGACGTATCACTGAGCCATAGAGTCTTGAACGTGGGAGTAGTGGGATGTCGCGCCGCATCAATATAGAAAGGGATAGATACCATTTATTCCACGCCACACGTATTGCATACGTGCCCTAACGGCAGCTTCCGCTCTGCCAGTACAGTCAAACACATCCCCTAGATATTGAAACGACTTGACTGCTTCGATGCCAACGGCTCCAATTGTATTGTTACGTTGTACTTGTTGTCGTGGATTGATGCAAGTAGGACAAACGAAATTGGCCGCTTTCCACAATGGGCCACTTATTTTTGAACAACGTTTGTGACACCACTGTTGGCACTGTTGACACATGATTGAAGTGCTGCCCACACCAGCTTTGCAAACTGAACAGGGCCAACGACCAGTGGGTGTGAATTTGACGGATTCGCCAGTGTTCATCGCTTTTGTTTTGTCAATGTTGATTTTGAACCCATGGTCGACGAGTCAAGCGTTCCATTCTTCAAACATTCGTGCCGCGCTCTGTTCTGATGTGGCTGTTAGAATGATATCGTTTGCGTACATCAGATTCCAAATGTCGCCAGTGCGTATCGACTTCATGATTTCTTCCACTACTGTGATAAATAACAGTGGGCTGAGTATTGAGCCTTGGTGAACGCTGACGCCAATGTCAAACGCATTCGTATTCCCAACCGTTGTGCTGATGAATGTCTTGGCGTTTGTGTACGTTGCCATGACTAGACGAACAAGATATTCGGGAACGTTCTGTCGACGTAGACTCCAGCTGATTGCTTCACGGGGAACTCGATCGAAAGCTTTTTCAAGGTCCACAAAAACGTGTGATAATTGTTGATATGCTGGTGAAGATTCTCAGTCATCCAGGACATGATAAATCAAAAAGGCGTTCAATTCAGGATCAACTGGACTTTATTTGTAACAGAAAACGTTTCGACTTCT
>JBBPBX010004187.1:6833-57381 GCA_038048925.1 Garcialebias charrua | reverse complement strand
TGGTTTTACTTTCAAATAAGAAACTAAGACCTGGAAATATGTACATTAAGCAGATCTTCAACTTCAACTTTATTATTACCGTAGGTCCCCGAGGGGCAATTAATTTACAGCAGGTAATGATAATGGTAGTGAGACAGTCAACACATTCATACAACTACAATTTAAAACAAAATAAAGGAATAAAATGAATAAAAAGTACCTCCATTACAGAATAAAATACATGAACATTTCGGAAGGTACAACTTGAGAGGAGCAAACAGTTCATCCTTAAAAACATTTTAAAAGGTACAACTTAAGAAGAGCAGACAGTTTATCCTTAAAAACATTAGTACTTAAGATTCAAGATAACAATAGGAAATTAGATGGTTTTTAAACTAATTTTTGTTTAAAAATCCAATGAGGAGTTTTTTCTGTGTATGTTGGATTATTAAACTACTCTGAGATGTTTTGTTTAAATCAGCTGGTTTAGTGTATCCACCAGCTCACTAGAACATTAAATATTCAATTACTCAGTACATTTATTCCCTTGAACAGTCAAAGTCAACTTTATTGTCAGAACTGCAATATGTACAGGACATACACAGGATTGAAATTGCGTTTCTCTCAGTCCCTCGGTGCAACAGTAACCATCTAAACACTAAACACTAAAACATTTAATAAACATAAGCATAAAATAGTAAAAGTGTAACACTGTCCTGAGTTTTTTCATAGTAGTATAAAAGTATGAAAATTTACACCAACACTGAAACACCAAACACCCCTAAAACACCAAACACCCAATGAACATAAGCATAAAATGAAATAATAAAAGTGTAATACTGTCCTGAGTTTTTGCATAGTAGTATAAAAAGTATAAAAAGTATATCTATAAAATAAACTGAAGGTTCTAGCATTGACATTTGCAAAGAGTGGCACAGCAGCATATGAGTTAATGTACACAGTATATGTATGAGGTAGTTGATGTTGGTATAGGCAAAGTGGCATATGCAGTGAGGCACATAAGGCACATTTGGCATCCTTAGATAAGGCTAGTCAGAGAATGCTGTATATGTATCTGCAGTAGTGTAGATAAAAGTAGTGTAAATGTAAACAGTAGTAATAAATGTAAAGCAGTAGTAATAAATGTAAACCGTATTAATAAATGTAAACAGTGAATGTAAACAGTAGTATGACTATAGGCAGTAATGTAATACAAACATTAGTGCAAATATGAGAAGTAGTGCAAACTGAATGAGCACATGACCGAGAGTTTAGTGAATAACCCGTTTGATGACACAGAGTCCAGTGTTAAAAACTTTGTGTTGAGTGGTAATGTGTGAGAAAGTTTTTTGTGTTAAGGCAGTTCAAATGGGAGGGGAGGCAGAGCAGGCAGAGTGTTTAGCATTCTGACTGCCTGATGAACAGAGCTGTCTCAGGTATGTAATTGTGAATTTATTCCTACAGGAATCAACCAGTTTAACCCAGTAGCAATGCAGAATGTGCAGATGCCTCAGGCACCCATGGGAGCGAGGGCTCCTTCCCCGATGAGCCATCCACAGCAGATGAGCATGAACTCCATTCCATCGGTGAGATTTCTTTCTTCCCTCCATCTCAGTTTTAGGTTGTTGTTTTTTTCCTCTTGATTTCAGAGACTGCTTATGGTGAAAATCAAGATTTGAACAACTTTGTCTTAAAATAACTTTATCAGCCAAGAGTTTTATAAAAAGATTTTCCTTTTGCCTGGTTTCAAGAAAACACTTCTCAGTTTTAACTATATTTATTTATTTTTGTGCATGTGATTTGTTTAATCTCTTTTCTTTCTCTCCTACTCAACAAGTCTTAGTCTAAAATGCTGACGTGAAAGGTGAAGAGTGATATGCATTTCTTTAGGAATGCTAGGTTTTTAATTGGTTTCTGTATTTACAGAATTTTACAACTGGTACCTGTACATTCATACATTTATTTTGTTTTTAAAATTAGACAACATTTAGGACTGCTTCTTAAGTTGTGTGATGATTTCCAAGACTATACTGTATATTGTCACCATGGTTTTAATATTTTGTTTTGCATTTATGTTAATATGTTACCCCACTGATTGTTTAAAAGTCTACAGTATTGCCAACCCATATATGATCTGCATTTAATATCAGGACAGACGTCTAGAACTAGGTTCCTTTTTGTTGTACTGATTTGTTTGTCTTTGCCACTTTCCAGATGGGCATGTCTCCATCAAGGATGTCTCAAACTCAAGGAATGATGGGTACTCATGCTAATAATATGGTGTCTCAACCAGCCAACCAAGGCCAATTTCTGCCACAGGGCCAGTTTCCTGGTGCTGCAGGTGGAACAATGAATGTGAATATGAGCTTGGGACACACCATGTCACAGGCTCCTGTTGCACAGGTGAGGATGTGTACTACTGTGCGAAGTGTGTGATTCAACTCACTATTTTGTGTCTAAATGTGGCCCTTTGTGCATCAGTGTGTAATCTGCTTTGTAAAATGTCAGTATGCTAATAGTATGCCCCACTTTGTTCCAGCAAACGCAAAACTCTAACCTCCCTCTGAATGCACTGGGCTCCCAGCTGCCCTCTGGCCCTCCAGCCCCGCCCTCCCTGGGCAGAACTCCCTCACCTAATGTTAGCCAGCAGCAGCATGTTCACACGCAGGCCCAAGTGCCACCTCAACCCTCTACACCCAGCTCTACAGTTGGACCCTCCTCCACACCAACCCACATTCCTAGTGGTATCCCTCGTCCCCCTGCAGCTTTGAGCACCCCGCCTGACCCCTCCCAGCCTATGACCCCCCTGCAGCCCCAGTCTGAACCCTCCAGCCAGATGCAGCAGCCCACCTCAGTGCAGGCACAGCATCCTGCTACACCGGTGAGACACTAGTCCATTCTGAATCCTAAAAACTGGCTTATCCTTCTGTCCTCTTACAATAAAGCACTAGACTGGTTTTTCAGCTGTTTTGTTGTTTGTTTGTTTGTTTGTTTTTTGGGCAAAAAGTTTAATGTTGTTTATTAGAATGATCAGGATTTTGATCGATGTACCTTTTTTGACTCTAGTTGTCACAGGCAACAGCAGGTAAAGATACCAGAGTACCTACACCAGGATCTGTGGCTGAGCTAAGCTCCCAGCAGGCCTTACCTGACATGAGTGGCACTGAAGTTAAACCTGAAATAAAAAATGAAGATGATGATAGCAACTCTGGAAAGAAGCAACATGATATAAAAATGGAGGTATGCAAGTTATTTAATGCACTCTGTGTTTGGTAGATTAGATGATAAATCATTTGCTGTTTGAACCACTGCAAAACATAGTCGGGCACAATCAGTCAGTTCTGATCACATTTCGCAATAAGTAAATTGTGGCTTTTTATTTCTTGTCTGTTAACATTATTTGTTTTTCTACAGCAGGACGATGACGCTAAGCCTCCACTGGTAAAAAAGGAGGAGCCAGATGCAACAGAACCAAAGCAGGAACAAATGGAAACTGAGGAGAAAAAGCCAGAGGCAAAGGCAGAACCAAAAGAGGAGGATGATAGTGGGGCTAACGGCGCATCAGCCACTTCCGCAGCTCAAAACCGGAGAAAAAGTATTACCATTGATATAATTTTTATACATTTATCTATGGTCAGGTGACAAAAAGGCAGAGAAAATTGTTGACATTTCAATATTTTGAAATATTAAATCAAACTTGAAAATCCTTAAATAAAAAGTGTTAAATCTCCAAAAAGCTTTTTTACTTAAAACATTAAGAGAAAACATCAGACAGAAAATGACAAAGGATATGTCATTGCAGTGTATAGGCTGTTGTACTTATTTATTTTTCTGCATTTAACAAAGCGCTTTACACACGGTCAGAAGTCTTACATTGTCAAATTTATTTAAAAGTCAACAATTTCCATAAAAAAAAGTTTACAGCTGTGCATGCAATACGTATACATTTATGTACGTTGGTATTGCTTTATTCTTTGGAGCAACTGTTTCATTTTATACTCGTCTTTAAACAGATGTTCTCATTTTGATTTTGAATGTAATTTGTACCAGACCAGTTTTGTTGTTGGTGTTTAGAGAAATGGTTGTACTTTCAGATCTGGAGATACTGTTTATGCTTAGTTTCTTAATGTTTTTCATCCAGTTTTTAAGCCAGAGGAGCTGAGACAAGCCTTAATGCCAACACTCGAGGCCCTTTACAGACAAGACCCAGAGTCCCTGCCCTTCAGACAACCTGTAGACCCCATGCTACTCGGGATCCCTGTGAGTTTCCACTGTTACATATACACACAGTTATTCTAATATACAAACCGGATTCCAAAAAAGTTGGGACACTAAACAAATTGTGAATAAAAACTGAATGCAATGACGTGGAGATGGCAAATGTCAATATTTTATTCGTAATAGAACATAGATGACAGATCAAAAGTTTAATCTGAGTAAATGTAACATTTTAAAGGAAAAATATGTTGATTCAAAATTTCACAGTGTCAACAAATCCCAAAAAAGTTGGGACAAGTAGCAATAAGTGGCTGGAAAAAGGAAATTGAGCATATAACGAACAGCTGGAAGACCAATTAACACTAATTAGGTCAATTGACAACATGATTGGGTATAAAAAGAGCTTCTCAGAGTGTCAGTGTCTCTCAGAAGCCAAGATGGTAAGAGGATCACCAATTCCACCATTGTTGCGCAGAAAGATAGTGCAGCAATACCAGAATGGTGTTACCCAGCGTAAAATAGCAAAGACTTTTAAGTTATCATCATCAACCGTGCATAACATCATCAAAAGATTCAGAGAATCTGGAACAATCGCTGTGCGTAAGGGTCAAGGCCGTAAAACTCTACTGGATGCTCGTGATCTCCGGGCCCTTAAACGTCACTGCACCTCAAACAGGAATGCCACTGTCAAGGAAATAACAGAATGGGCTCAGGAATACTTCCAGAAAGCATTGTCAGTGAACACAATCCACCGTGCCATCCGCCGTTGCCAGCTGAAACTCTACAGTGCAAAGAGGAAGCCATTTCTAAGCAAGCTCCACAAGCTCAGACGTTTGCACTGGGCCAGGGGTCATTTAAAATGGAGTGTGGCAAAATGGAAGACTGTTCTGTGGTCAGATGAGTCACGATTTGAAGTTCTTTATGGAACACTGGGACGCCATGTCATCCGGACCAGAGAGGACAAGGATAGCCCAAGTTGTTATCAACGCTCCGTTCAGAAGCCTGCATCACTGATGGTATGGGGTTGCATGAGCGCTTGTGGCATGGGCAGCTTGCATGTCTGGAAAGGCACCATTAATGCAGAGAACTATGTTCAGGTTCTAGAACAACATATGCTCCCATCTAGACGTCATCTCTTTCAGGGAAGACCCTGCATTTTTCAACAAGATAATGCCAGACCACATTCTGCAGCAATCACAACATCATGGCTACGTAGGAGAAGGATCCGGTACTGAAATGTCCAGCCTGCAGTCCAGATCTTTCACCTATAGAGAACATTTGGCGCATCATAAAGAGGAAGGTGCGACAAAGAAGGCCCAAGATGATTGAACAGTTAGAGGCCTGTATTAGACATGAATGGGAGAGCATTCCTATTTCTAAACTTGAGAAACTGGTCTCCTCTGTCCCCAGACGTCTGTTGAGTGTTGTAAGAAGAAGGGGGGATGCCACACAGTGGTAAAATTGGACTTGTCCCAACTTTTTTGGAATCCGGTTTGTATTAAAACTTGCAGAAATTCTAAGTTATGGTTTTTGACGGCCTCTTTTCTGCAGGATTACTTTGACATAGTGAAAAACCCCGTTGACTTATCCACCATCAAGCGCAAGCTGGATACAGGACAGTACCAGGAACCATGGCAGTATGTCGATGATGTGTGGCTCATGTTCAACAACGCCTGGCTGTATAACCGCAAAACATCCCGCGTCTACAAGTACTGCACAAAGTTGGCCGAGGTGTTTGAAGCAGAAATCGATCCTGTCATGCAAAGTCTTGGCTACTGCTGCGGCAGGAAGGTGAGACTATAGAAAGGGAGGGGATGGCACACTAAGCAGCAACATGCAATATCTGAAGCTTAAAGATTATGTCATATCTCATTATTGCATCAATTCGCAATTACCTTGTACAGACACATTGACTATGAATGTTAATATTTGTTTGTTTTTTCTTATAGTATGAGTTCTCGCCTCAAACGTTGTGCTGCTATGGCAAACAGTTGTGCACGATCTCCAGAGACAGCACCTACTACAGCTACCAGAACAGGTAAAAGTGCATGCTGACTATGTATATTGAAATGGAGGAGAGGCTAAATCAAGTAATCATCCTTAAGAAACTTGGCTTAAGATGCCACACACAACTCCACAAAGTTCCAACAAGTTTAAATACAGAATGCTTTCTTTACTGGAGTAACACCTTGATCATTCCCTGGGTTATCTTGGATTTATTTTTATTTTTTTACTGAAATCTGGCACCGAAGCACCCCCTTCTGTTGTGAATGTGCTCCTGCACCTCAAGATGCATCCACTGCAACACAGCTTTAGTTTTTGCACAGTCAGTACCAAAAACTGTGAGGTTTCTCAACTGAACGAAAAGTCTGTGTTCATAGTTTAGAGGACTTCTTGTGTAGCCCATAACTTCAAAACAAGTTTTCTTATTTACCTACATTTTAAAATGTTTACAGCTGTCTCCACATAAAAGCTGTTGTGTGAGCAGCAGGTCCAGTCCTCCCATCTGTTTCTACACAAGTTGCATTCAGGTAGATGCAGGAAGATGTGGGTCACCTGTGGTTTTTCACGGTCCCCGACCCAAATATGCAACCATTGTAAATACAGAAAATAGACACCAAGTGTAAAATATAATTTAGGTTGCATTTACAGCTGTTATATTCTAAATTAGTCTGAAAAAAAAATGTATGTTGCAGTTTTATCTTACAGACTTGCATATTTGTTTTTGCATTATCGCTTTTCATCATATTCATTCACCCTCTTGCAAGCATGTTGAAAGTGCTTGTAGTAAAAGGGTTTTACTGTTTTCATTTTTTAGCATGCCTTTAAAAGGTGTTAAAATATTTCATGTTACTGATCAATTTCCTTATTAACAACATTTTAGCATGTTTTCCTCATTGTTGTTTCAGTTTGAATGGGTGTCTGCATCATGACCATTTTCAGTTGTGACTAACCTCTCTGCCTGTGTGTGTCCATCCGTCTATCTGCCCATGCTTGGTCCTTGGTTGTTGCTGTGTGCTTCATTCACTCTGCATTCTACCACCTGTACGCCGGTTTGCCTATGTTGCTACTGTATGTGCTGGCTGCAGTTCACCCAAATATGGCCTTATTGCTGACAGGTATCACTACTGTGAGAAGTGCTTCAACGAGATCCAGGGAAACAGCGTGTCCCTGGGGGATGACCCGTCACAATCTGCAACGTAAGTTACCAAACCTGCGAGTGTGAATATTAACTGGTGACCCTCTTTCAGATTTTTGGGCTTTGTTTTATCTGAATGTCATTCTTTTTAATAAAATCTTGTGAACAAATATGAACTTTGTTTCTTTATTTTGTAGCTTGATCTCAAAAGATCAGTTTGAAAAGAAGAAAAATGACATGCTGGACTCTGAACCGTGAGTACTGTCTGGACAGTAGCTGCAGTCTGACATAAATCTGTGATGGCAGTAACATTTCTTTATAGCTTTTTGTAAATTAATGGGAATGTTTCTGCCTTTGTAGGTTTATTGAATGTAAAGATTGTGGACGAAAAATGCATCAAATTTGTGTGCTGCACTACGATGTAATTTGGCCTTCAGGGTGAGTTTTGCATAGCTCTCAGACAGCTACATGTATCTTCCCATTTAAATTTATACCTGTGCAAATGTTATTATTTCTAATGAGAATTTATGTTTACCAAAGTTATTGCAATTTTACATTAAATAGTTTCTCTCTTTTTTTTTAAAGCTTTATCTGTGACAACTGTCTAAAAAAGTCAGGTAAATCAAGAAAAGAAAACAAGTTCGCAGCTAGAAGTAAGTTGCGTTTAATATTAAAACAACAAAAACTTTGTATTTTTATAAATCTGACAGATTTATCTATTTTGAGGACTAGCATTGATTCTAAATGTCCATTGTTTCTAAAGGATTGCAGTCTACAAGGTTGGGGATGTACATTGAGGACAGAGTAAACAAGTACTTGAAAAGGCAGAACCACCCAGAAGCTGGTGAAGTATTTGTGCGAGTGGTTGCTAGCTCTGACAAAACTGTGGATGTGAAGCCTGGCATGAAGTCTAGGTAGGACTTTCATTTGTTCTCAGTGTTTTTTGTACAAAATAATAATAATAATATTTTTTAAATTGACAGTTTGGCTGCTTCCTCGTATTGCATACCACGCCAGAGGTTAATGTTGCTTATGCTATTGTTTTCATCCTTAGGTTTGTAGATACAGGCGAGATGGTAGAGAGCTTCCCTTACAGAACCAAAGCACTTTTTGCATTTGAGGAAATTGACGGGGTTGATGTTTGTTTCTTTGGAATGCACGTACAAGAGTATGGCTCAGAGTGTCCCTTTCCAAACACCAGGTAATACTGCAGTAAATGCATGTATGTATAATTTAAAGTGTACAATTATTTTGAGCTTAATCTCACCATTCAATTTTCATGTTTTCCCATTCAGACGGGTTTACATATCATACCTTGACAGTATTCACTTCTTCAAGCCACGTATCCTAAGAACTGCAGTGTACCATGAGATTTTGATAGGCTATCTGGAGTATGTGAAGAAGCTTGGGTGAGTCTTCCCAGCAAGTAGAGCTTGAATTTTTCAGCTATGTCTAGATTAGGTATTGCAATTGCAAAGAAGTTCATATTATTATTATTATTATTTTTTTTTGACCAGGTATGTGATGGGTCACATCTGGGCATGTCCGCCTAGTGAAGGTGATGACTATATTTTCCACTGCCACCCTCCTGATCAAAAGATCCCCAAACCTAAGAGGCTTGTAGAATGGTACCGAAAAATGCTGGACAAGGCTTTTGCTGAGAGGATCTTACATGATTACAAGGTCAGAAAACACCTGCGCCTGTGTTTCCTCAAGACATTCTCAGTTTTAGTTTAAAATCTTAAGCCTTCATGTTCTGTCTTGCTACTGAACTAATTTTATAAATTAAAACAATGCGATGTAATTTTACAAAAATATAAGAACATTTTACAGTTTGTAAGAACACTTTGTTCTGTATCAGCACTTCTAGTCTGTCAAAAGTTTACTAAACTCTCAGTGGACAGAAACCACTGACCTAAACGCAGGCTATGCTCGGCACACGTACATTCACATAGAAACGCGGATGTTATTTGTTGACTAAAATGGTGACAAACTAAACAAAATAGTGCGTTGATGTGTTATATTAGCTAATGCAACATTCTTTCACACTAGTATGTGGCTTTATAAAAAGTTTTTTATAAGTCTGACAATTTTTTAAAATAAATAAACTTCATTTTGCTAAGCTTTATTGCCTCATTGTTCATGCTCACTGCATATTAACTGATGTTGCCGTGTGTAAAGTATTAACGATAACTATTTAATTGAACATTGCTTCACTTTTGACTGGACTATCTCTTTAAGTATAAATTGCTTCAGTCTTCAAATAAAATAAGTCTAATACATAGTCCTGTTTATTAGATTTAGTTTTATTGAATTTGCATTAACTTTTTATCGAAGATTTCTAAATGCTTGAAAACCTGATGTAATGTGTGTTAAGTAGGTTTAAAAATTTTGAATAAAATGCAATCCTTCATTGGGTGAGATGCTTCTTTTTTTATTTGCTTTATATGGGATTTATTTAAAAAAATGAACTCATCAAAAAGTTTGTCATATCAGCTAAAAGTTAATATTGGTTCAAAGTCAGCTTCTTTCTTCTTGTTAAACAATTTATTCTATTACCGGTACATGCGCTGATGGGACATTGTTTGTCTATTCAGGACATTTTAAAGCAGGCAACAGAGGACAGGGTGACGAGTGCCAATGAGCTGGCGTACTTCGAGGGGGACTTTTGGCCTAATGTACTTGAGGAGAGCATCAAAGAGCTTGAGCAGGAGGAGGAGGAAAGGAAGAAGGAAGAGAACACGGCTTCTTCTGAAACAACAGAGGTACATGGGCTTGTCGTATTGGTTTTTCTTTTTATTACAGTAAAGGAAAGCTATAATATTTGGACTCCTTTGTTAAAGCTTCTCTCAACCAAGATTGTATCATCTTCAAGTGATAATTATATAAAACCTTTTAGCAACCACGTTTGCATTGTACAATCACTCGGTTTAATTGCACAATCTAAGCTTGCCTCTTGTGCAGTGTTTTTAAATGTTGTTCTCTACTACAAGGGAGCTCCGGCTGACAGCAAGAATGCAAAAAAGAAGAATAACAAGAAAACTAATAAAAACAAGAGCAGTGTCAGCCGAGCAAATAAGAAAAAGCCTGGAATGCCAAATGTTGCCAATGATCTGTCACAGAAACTCTATGCCACGATGGAGAAACATAAGGAGGTGGGAAACCTTACCAATATTTTTGTGCATCATTTCTTCATGACTAAAATGCCATCAGCACATTCTCTACGTACGTTGTATTTATGACTAACATACATGTTTTTCCTCTTTGTTCCGACAGGTTTTTTTTATTATCCACCTCCATGCTGGGCCTGTCATTAACACCTTACCACCTATCATGGACCCTGACCCTCTGCTGACATGTGACCTCATGGATGGACGTGATGCCTTTTTGACGTTGGCCAGGGACAAGCACTGGGAGTTCAGTTCACTTAGAAGATGCAAGTGGAGCACAATGTGCATGTTGGTGGAGCTGCACAATCAGGGCCAGGACCGTTTTGTGTATACTTGCAACGAATGCAAACATCATGTGGAGACTCGCTGGCACTGCACTGTTTGCGAGGTAAAACCTTTCAGTAATGGATTTATTTTTGAAATATTTATCAGTATTAGTTTGAAATTAGATTCAAATATTGACACAGCTTTTATGTGATCTCCCCATCTGTCATCAGGACTTTGATCTGTGCATTAACTGCTACAACAATAAGGGCCATGAGCACCAGATGGTGAAGTGGGGCCTGGGTCTAGACGATGACAGCAATGGTCAAGGTGGAGAGGCCTCCAAGAGTCCTCAGGAGAGTCGACGTCTCAGCATCCAGCGCTGCATTCAGTCCCTTGTCCATGCCTGCCAATGTCGCAATGCCAACTGTGCACTTCCTTCATGCCAGAAGATGAAGAGGGTGGTTCAGCACACCAAAGGCTGCAAGCGCAAGACCAATGGTGGCTGTCCTGTGTGCAAGCAGCTCATTGCTTTATGTTGCTATCATGCTAAGCATTGTCAGGAAAACAAGTGTCCGGTTCCCTTCTGTCTCAACATCAAGCACAAACTTCGTCAGCAGCAGTTGCAGCACAGGCTGCAGCAGGCTCAGATGATGCGCCGCAGAATGGCTACCATGGCCGGAAGAGGTATGCCAATGCCTTCTCCGCCTACGTCAGGGGTGTCAAACTAATTTCCACCGAGGGCCACATCAGCTTAGTGGTTGCCCTCAAAGGTCCAGATGTAGCTGTACGACAGTATAAATGTAGTTAAATTTAACTAAATGTACAGTAATCTAAATTAAACACAACTACTCCTTATTGGTAAATAACTGTTTTTTTTTTTTACTTATTCAACTTACAAATATTACATATATACATTTGCACAGATGTAGAAATATATGTCTACTTCTTACACTGTTATAATATAAAACCCTTTTGACTTATTGATTATGTGACAATCAGACCATAAGCTCTCAAGGGCCACATAAAAAGATGTGGAGGGCCACATCTGGCCCGCGGGCCTTGAGTTTGACACATGTGGCCTACGTCATCCGCCCCTGATACTCCAAATTCTGTACAGCAGCCTAATACACCACAAACACCACAGCCGATGCCCACCCAGCCCCAACAACAGCAGCAGCCACCGAACCCTCCTACTATTGCTCAAGGATTCCCGAGCAACGGCCGTAGCAGTCAGCCCACAACACCAGTGCCACAAGGCAAGCCGGGGCCTCAGTCATCCCCTCTTCATCAGCAGCTGTCACCTATGCCTAACATGCCACACCAACAGCAGCCTCAGCAGCAGCAACAACAGCAACAACAACAGCAGCAGCAGCAGCAACATCAGCAGCTTTTGGCAGCGCTGCAGGTGGCACAACAGATTGAGAGGGCAGCCAAAGCAAAACAGCAGCAACCGAATTATGTTAATAATGGGATGGCCATGAATCAAGTGCGCATGATGGGCCCCATGCAAAACCAAATGCAGATGGTGCAGGACCACGGGGCCCCCAAGTGATGCAGGCTGTGCAGCAAAACCAGTGGGGCGCAGCCATGCAGAATCCCCAAGGCCATCAGTCACAGGTCCCTCTTCAGCAAGGCCCCATGGTTTCTCAGCAGGCTCAGGTTACCCCAATGTCTCAGCAGGGCCAGCTCATGCAGAGGCCTATGATGCCCCAGCAGCATGGCCTGCAAATGTCTGGTGTCATGCCTCCCCAGGGCCCCTCGCAACAGAACATGACTCCACAACAACAAAACATGCCCCAGAGGATGTCTGGTAGCATTACTCCAAGTGCCCTGCAGGAATTATTGCGCACCCTCAAATCTCCAAGCTCCCCACAGCAACAGAATCAGGTCCTTACCATCCTTAAGTCTAACCCCCACCTCATGGCTGCTTTCATTAAACAGAGGACAGCCAAGTACCAGACCAGCCATGTACCACAACAGCAGCAGCAGGTACAGCAGCAGAACCCACAAGCCATGATGGGCTCTCAGCCTGGAATGCAGGCCATGTCAGTCATGGCAAACCAAGTGCAGAGGCCAGTGATGGCTCCTCAATAGCAGCCTCCACAGCCAGTGGGGCCTCAGGGTATGACACCTATGGGTCCTCAGGGCCAGATGATGAACCCTGCTCAAAATGGCAGTCCACAGCTGTACCACAGACAACAGCTGCTTAGGATGCAGCAGATGCAACAGATGCAGCAACAGGGAGGCCTGCCTCAGGGCCATGGTCAGTTTCCTCCACAGCAGCCAGGACCACCTAACTTCTCCCAACTCCGCCCGCAGTCGCAAATGGCCATGCAAGGAGGTGGGGGACCCATGGGGCAGCTTCCCCCCAACATCCCAAATGAGCCAGTCTGGCATGAGCTTGGAGCTCCAGAACCACGTCAAACAGCGCATCCTTCAGCAACAGCAGCAGCAGCAGCAGATGATGAAGCAACAGATGGGCTCTGCAGCGCAAGCTAACTCGATGAGTCCACAACCTCATTTGCTTCAAGGACAGGGGGGACCTCACTTACCAGGCCAGACGATGGCAAATTCTCTGGTGCGCTCCCCTGCCCCAGTGCAGTCGCCACGTCCACCTTCACAGCAGGCCCCTCATTCCAGTACCTCCCCACGGATACAACCCCAGCCATCACCTCAGCATGGTGCTCTTCCCTCTAGCTCTCCTCACCCCATCCTTGGTCCGATGTCAGGCTCAATGGAGCAAGGACATATGGGAACTCCAGAGCAGAGCACCATGCTCCCACAGCTTAACACGCCAAACCGAGGAGGGTTAAATAATGACATGAGTATGATGGGTGACACAACGGGAGACACGCTAGAGAAATTTGTTGAAGGATTGTAGCATTTAGAGACAAAAAAAGGCCTTGTTGTTTTCAGTTGACATTTTTTTTTATATTTACCGATGTGAAAATCTAAAAAAATACAAACGAGTCTTACGAGGCCTGTGAACTGTGAACTTTACACGGACTACTTTAGCCTACAACACAAAGTGATTTATTATTTGCTGTTGGGGAAAAAACTACAAAGAATATATTTTTGGTTCAGACCAGCTTTGCAAGAAGCCCTGGTCTTTGCGTTGTATTTTGTTTTTCATTTATGATCTATTATTAACTTTTTAAGAAAATACTTCTCAAAGTAAAAAGAAAAAAAATAATCTTTTTTTTTTTCTACCTTTGCAAATCAATATTGTATTTGTGTTGAGAAGTCTGTAAAATTATTTGTCTGTGAATTTTTTTTTTTTTGCCAGGATTTACTTCTCGCCGAGTTTCCCTATTCCCGGCTAATTTAATCTAATATGCCATTTTTCAAAAGAACTGCCTTTAGGAAAGCCTTAAAATCTTTCCTGTTTGCAGTCTAAAGGATTAATGTATTTGTATAGATCTAGTATACCTATTGCGAACACACACACACAAACATGCTGGCGAAAGAAAAGCCTGCATTGAAACAAACTTGTTAATGGTTACCGGTGCCAGAATGTTCTTTTTACTGGCCTAGTCTCTGCGTTTGTCTTGCAGATTTTCTAAGGTTGCTTTGTCTCATGTTTATTCTAATGAAATAGTCATTAAGTACTGAACTTGTTTTGCCTGTGGTGGGAAATTTAATTGTTTGACTGCTGATTTGTGTTCAGAGAGTTTTGTGCATCATTTTCTCTCGCATTAGACTTGAACTGATGAACTATTCTCCAATGTAAATCATGCAGCTAGACAGTACTGTAAATATGCAGAAAATAAGAATGAATTAATTGTATAAACTGGTTCAAATGGCTCATTTCGTACTTATATACCATATTGTTAAATAAACCTGTGTGCTGAAGACTGTCTCTATTTTTTAAGAAGCTGGTGTCAATAAACATTTGCTGTGCTGCTTTAAAGTTGATCTATCATGAGATAGTTTTTTTTGCTAGAGCCTGTTCACATTGCTTAGCTGGACTCCCTTAGGGCTTGTACTTCCAGTGGTAACCTTTTTGAAGAATAATTGGCGGTACACTATCTTGACACAACAACAAAAAACCTAAATTTGGCGGCCGTGGCACAGTGGTAAAGGTGTTTATCCTCCAGTTTAAAGAGTGAATTGTGTTAACAGAAGCCGAGCATGTTTGACGTGAGCAGGGGGCTCCAGTGTGGCTCTACAGCAGGAAGGTCCTGATCCAGACCAAAGCTGCTGACATCCTGCCCAAATGGCTGCGCTTCCTGAGAGGTCTGCATCCTCCTGCCTGTTTTAATCTGCATCCTCCTGCCTGTTTTAGTCTGCATCCTCCTGCCTGTTTTAATCTGCATCTTCCTACTTGCTGCCTGTTTTAATCTGCATCTTCCTGCCTGCTGCCTGTTTTAATCTGCATCTACGGGGCGGCCGTGGTGTAGTGGTAATGGCAGTCGACCCCTGATCGGAAGGTTGGAGGTTTGAATCCGCCCACCATGTGTCGTTGTGTCCCTGGGCAAGACACTTAACCCCGAGTTGCTCCCGGTAGGTCTGGATGGCGCCTTGCAAGGCAGGCTACCACTACCGGTGTATGACTGTGAATGAATGGGTGGATGGCTGGTATTGTAAAGCGCTTTGGGGCTCCTCACAGGGGGCTGGAAAGCGCTATATAAATAAGCTCCATTTACAATTTAAATTGGCACTTGTGAAACAAAAAAAAGTAATTTTCATATTTTTGTTCTAACGATTTGGCATCTGAAATTATTTAAGCATCCACTTCTCCTGGTTCTCAGCACATGCTTTGCGTGTGTGGACATTTGAAACTAAAATGCTCACGTTATATCCTGATGCATGCTCAATAATCCAGGTAGAAAAATCAAAAAAAATTCGGTCTAGTCCTCTGGACATTCCTCTAATTTTGTTTTGTCTTTTGACTGACCACAGGACCACCAGACTTAACTAATTTTAGATGTTCACATTAGATGACTGTGTGTGTTTGACCTTGAAATATGTGTATTCTTTAGTTTAAAAAAATAAATAAAATAGAACACATTGATTAAAATACAATACAAAATGACCAGCAGTAGTTACGTAGTTATGTGTAGTTTTTTTTTTTATTGAACCAAATTTTGACAATAGTCCAAAAATATCATACAGAACAGAGTCCATTACAAGTAAAATAAAACAAAAAGCAAAAATTAAATAAATATATAAGTAACAAAGCAATAAACAATATCATACAGGGGTCTGATTATGAGACATAAAATTTTGAGAAAATAGTTCTTGTTTTTCTAAGCTTCTGATTATTCAAAGTAAGCTTTTCAATAGATGCAATGTATGTTTTTAAGTCAGATTCTTTAAAATTATTCCATGAGGGGCTTTTTTCACTCCATTTCATCTTGTGGACATAATATTTTGCTAAAATTACAATAAGATTAACTAAATATATCTCTTCTGAAGAGAAGGATGAATTGTTGAAAATGAGCAACATTTGTAATTTAGACAAAACAATATTTTTTCTAACTTTTGTTATCAGGAAACGTTGTACATCTGACCAAAATAATACAACATGAGGACATTCTACAAACAAGTGTTCAATACTGCTTCATTCTGACAAAAAGAGCAGTTGTTACTAACATCAGAGAAGAATCGACAAATGTTATCTTTAACTGGGTAATATCTGTGTACAACTTTGAATAAAAATTCTTTGATTTTATTGTTGAGTATATATTTATGAGGTAACAAAAATATTCCATTCCATGTTTTTTTGCTTAAACAATCAGTTATGTGTAGTTACCCTTGAACCAGAAATTTCCATTTCTCATCAGGCAAATATCTGAACACCTTACTTACGTCATTTTCAAGCGCCCTCCAGTCCTGCCTGGCTGCTTTTAAAGCGGCAAGCAAGTAATTCAGGGGCTGCGTCCTCATGAGGACCCAGCCTAGCTGGGCCGAGTAGGCCACGCACTCATATATGGAAGCGGATATGAGACGAAATGAAAACTAAAATGGTTTAGCAGGAATGCTTTTTCATTTCAAAGCCAAGCTGCCTTTTTTGAGTCATAAATAAAATTAAAAATGAATAAACCAAACTGCATTTTCATTTTCTTCTTCGAGACTGCTCAATTTGTAACTTAATTAAAATGATAAGTAAAATAACATTTAACATTTAATTTTCAATATATGTCTTTGTAAAAAGTGGCCAAAATTCATTTTGAAATGTCAATTTTGAAAATTAAAATGAAATAGCAGAAATGCTTTTTAATTTCAAAGTCAAGCTGCCTTTTTTGAGTCAGAAATAAAATTAAGATTAAATCATTTTCATTTTCTTAGTCAACACTGTCAATTGTCATTGAACTACAGAGCAAACTGCCTTTTCATTTTCAGCCTGCCCCCCTGCGCTTTTAGTGTGACAATATTCAATCTCAGTTGGCAAATCCAAATACCGCCCACTGAATCACTGATTGGCTGTTTTAGGAGCAGGCGGAGATTTAGACAGGAGGACAGTGTCACCCAATTTGAAAGACAATACCCCTCAAAAAGAAGGTGCCAAGATTTTATCTAAGTCACAGCCTGAGTGATCCCATCAGAGAACCTTTATTGTCATTCGCACCACATGTGGTACATGTGATAAACAAGATTATTTACACAAGCTGTGTTTCCATCCATTTTCATTTCGTATTTTGAGCTACCTCGCAAATATGTAAATACAAATTAATGCAGATCAGAAGTGTTTCCATCTACTGGCTTGAAGCGCTTCTTCCAAGCCGCGCACAGCGTCATTACGTCAGACGTCAGCGTCATTACGTCAGACGTCAGCACTGCGCATGTCTACAGTAAACAGGAAGTAGCGGTTGAAAACAGAACCCGGCCACACATCTCGTCAAAATGGAGAGAATATTTCAGGTACGTGTTGCTATCGGGCGAGTTGTATTTATTCTGTCATGCCAACTAGTTTTAGCGATGTTACATGTTGTCCGGAGCGGAAACAGCTGAACGTCACGTGACGTGAATGTTCGCTACGTCAGAAATGAGTCGGAAAATGTGTTTCCATCTGTCGTTTAGCGCATCTCAAATCCCAAAAACCACCTCAAGCGAGCGTATAAACTTTTTAGCGCATTTCAGGAAGTAACCTCGCATTTTGCCGTTTCCATTAAGCTTTTCTGCTGCGCTACATCAAAATGCGCAGCTAGAAACCTTGATGGAAACACGGCTACAGGCTCCCAGTTCCATCCAACAAAGAACAGAATACATCTAAGATGTGAACTAAGAAAAATATCAACTAAAAATACACTAAGCACTAATATCATAGAAAAACATTACTCCACACAGCAGCACAAACATGTAATAAAAATAAAATAATAAAAGTTTGTTTTGAAAATAACTGTTCACGAGAGAAAAATTAGTTATTTTATTAAAAATAAAGTTTTTAAACAAACGTTTTTGTTTAAAAAAAGAAATCATTACAATTCCAAAAGTTTTGATTACTATTTTAATTTTACTTAACTGTTAGTTTTTTTCATTGAATATTTGTGAAAACAATTTTCATTCAACCTTTATTTAGCTGCTGCTGTTTGTTTTCAAAGCTCTGAATGGACTTGCTCCTCTCTACATCTCAGAACTTTTGAAAGCCCATCAGCCCGGCAGAGCTTTACGCTCTGCCAGTCAACACCTGCTGGAGGTGCCTCGCTCAAGGTACAAACAATGGGGAGACCGGTCCTTTTCTGTTGCCGGCCCAAAAGCCTGGAACAGCCTCCCCCTTGAGCTGCGTGCCACCTCTGATCTGACTCTGTTCAAAACCAGACTGAAGACCCACTTGTTCAAAAAAGCTTTCAGTGTGTAACTTTTATTACTTTTGGTATTTTAGTATGTAGCATTTTTATTTCCATTGCCTTCTTTTATTGCTGTTGTTTCTTATTCTATTTTCATTGATTTATTGTTCCAGTTTATTCATCTTTTTATCCTGTTAAGCACCTTGGTCAATGCAAGGCATTATAGGAAGGTGCTATACAAATAAAGTTTATTATTATATTATTATTATTTATTTAGTCAGGTAAATCTTATAGACCCTTTTCACCGATTGCGCAATACCGTAAGCACTGCCACCGCGCTGTAAACACACAGTAATTGAAGTCGAAGCTCCAGTTTTATTTCTCATTGTGACCATGTTGTCTGGAAAACAAACCTCTGTAAAGAAGACAGAAGCTGCAAGAGAGTATGTGGACCAGCTTCAGCCTGCAGCAAAGGAACGTTATTTGGATAAAATACTAATAATTGGCAGCTAAGACCCATACCGGCTCTCCAACATGTCAGAAGATGAGAAGACCTTACCAGCTGGGACCTACGCAGACATTGTGAATTATTTGGTGTTTGGTGATTTATATTTAATTTTTAATTTGTGTGTGTACATATAAATATATTTTGGGTGTGTTTTTAAACACACACTAGCTATGTACAGGTAGTCCCCGACTTACGAGCGAGTTCCGTACTTATGAGTTGCTCGTAAACCGAAAATTCGTAATTCGGGACTACCTTTTTTTCTTTTCTTTTATACACCGCACGAGCAGGTACATGTGCGGTAATGAACAGTTACAAAGCATTTCAACTATCCTAACACTTTAAAATACTTTAAAATATGAATAAAAAATATAAAAAAATAATTTCTTACTTTGAGCTGAGCTGTTTGCCTCCCTCCGCTGTGTTACGTCCGAGCTCCCAGGCTTCCTGTAGCACCATGCAGTCCAAACCCTTTACAGGAAGGACTGTTAGTATGCTATCTTCATACATTTGGAGGCAGAAAAAAGTTTTAATAAGTTTTAATAACTTACCAAAAGCCGTCTGCCAGCGCCGCCATTAGCAGCACCTGTTAGCATTAGATTAGCCCCACCGAGTCTGCTGCGCAGTTAGGGGCAGTCCAGTTTAGCTGCAGCTTCAAAAAGGCTGTCGGCTTTGTTATTCCAAGTTAGCTGGGTGTCCCCCGATATCTTCTGCTTCCAGTCCGACATCGAGGCGAGCTCCAGGAACCTCTGATCGCACAAAGCCGGCTGTCTGCTGCAGCTCTGGTGCTGGGGTCCGGTTTAGCATGTTAGCCTTAGCTCATACCATGAGCTGCTGGTCTCGTGCGGTGCTGTGGGAGCGATCGGCGGAGCGATCGCGGCTGCTGCTCCAGTCCTGAGACATTCACAGAGTTCAGGGAGTGTTTCCAGTTAATTTATCCATATGAGGCATCCTCTTATGGGAGAAACAGTCCTCCAAAAGCCTGTTGCCGAGTGCCGAGACTCTGGAACTAATGAATGTAAAATGGCGGAGGAGGTATTTCCGGTTCCTGGTTCCCGCAGGAAGTTGTTCAAAAAAGCATGAAATTATTAAAAAATAATAATAATGATACTTTACGTATTTATAAAGCCATTTAAAACATTCACAGCTGCAACAAAGTGCTGTACACATGAAATTAAGAACATTTCAAAACAAAAAAATAAAAATAAAAAAATAAAAAAATTCACATTTTTATTAATTATGATAATCTCGTAAAGCCGGACGCTCGTAGGTCAGGGCGCTCGTAAGTCGGGGACCACCTGTATTCTTATTGTAAATGTATGTGACTCATCACATCAATCTGAGGATCGAAGCAAATTTTGTCAAAATGATCTTAGATCTCTGTTTTTTAAGCTACATTTGATCCCTGGATCAACCAGATCTGAGCGGTTCCAGAGAGCAATGCCTTGATTTTCCTTATTCAGACTAAATGTGTAAATGTGTGTTTCAGTTCATCTTATAGAAGCTCTGTGCAGAACTACCTCAATTTTTTTTAAATAAACATGTGAAGTACAATGATGGCTGACAGTGTTATTCAAAATTTTCAACTCTTGTACAGTGTTTCAACACAAATTATATAAATACTGTAACAGCTTACACTCTATAAATCTAATTACAGTAAGAACTTTGAGGTGCATTCTGCAGACATTTATCTTTTAAGATAATAGTACGAATGGTTGTCTTTATATAGACCTTTTTTACCTTACAACTACTTTGAGTTTGGCAGAATATTTTCTAGTGAATACAAAAAGTGCACAAACAAAATGGTTAATGATACATAATGTCATTTATTCGGTTTAAAAGAGAGGTTTTCTAAATCGACGTGAGCTATACAGTATCAGCACCACTATGTGAAACATATGTTGTAATATGTAAGTTGTCTTGTTTGCTCACGTCAGAGTGATATCCATTACAGAAAAAGCATAATCAAAATTACATTCATCAAATCAATACATAAACAGTAATGATATAGTAATTCATGCTCAAATAAAGAGTGCAATGAATGAAAAATCATGTCTGCCCCATATTTGCAAAAACTACTTCAAAGTAAAGGTGGAACAATGTAAAAAAAAAAGGTTTACATCAACTATCACTCTTAACTTCTATCCACTTGTTCTTTTTACAATTCATGCAGCTACTCATAACCCACTAAAGGTGGTGACAGATTAACCAAGGCACAGCACACAAAGCCAATCATATTGATTAATGCAACTTTTTCTGGATCTCTACATGTTAGAAAATTGATAGGTAGAGGGCCATTCAAGATTGTGTATTTTTGTCTTACACAGCCTAGACACGTTCAACATCAAAAGTCAAAAAAAGTCAAAAGTCAAAAGTCAACTTTATTGTCAGATCTGCAATATGTACTGTACAGGACATACACAGGACCGAAATTGCGTTTCTCTCAGTCCCTCGGTGCAACAGTAAACATCTAAACATTGAAACACTGAAACATATAATAATAGACATAAGCATAAAATAGTAAAACTAACACTGTCCTGAGTTTTTTGCATAGTGGTATAAGAGTATGAAAATTTACACCAACTCTAAAACTAAAACATTAAACATTTAATGAACATAATACTGTCCTGAGTTTTTGCATACTAGTATAAAAAAAGAGTATAAAAAGTATAACTAAAATAAACTAAAGGTTTCTAGCATTGACATTTGCAAAGTGGCAAAGCAGCGTATGAGTTAATGTACACAGTATATGTATGAGGTAGTAGTTGATGTTGTTATAGAGGCAAAAAGTGGCATAAGCAGTAAGGCACATTGGGCATCCCTAAATAAGACCGTTCAGAGCACACTGTATATAACATGGATTCTAACATGTGCTATTTGCCATGTTTTTTTTAAAGGGGACCACAGATGCAAAATTCACTTTTTAATGTTTTTTTTTTACTCAACTTTGGGTATGTACTTCATAAAAAAACAGTCCTAAGGCCAAAGAAATGCACCCAGTGGTTTATTTACTCTAAGTAGATTTATTTTACTGTGATAATTACGTTTCGTTTTTGAAATAAACTGGAAGTCAATCTCGCTTGTGACGTCACAAGCGAGAGAGGACAACCCACCCCAACCTGAGTCCAGCCCCTCACCTAGCAACCCCTGGTTAGGCTCAACCCACTTCTGTATTAAACACATGACTGTTGTTTTTCATGATTTCATCTCATCTTTTGTTTATATGTTATTAATTTCATGTGTACAGCACTTTGTTGCAGCTGTGGTTTTTTAAATGGCTTTATAAATAAAGTATAATTGTTATTTTTATGTTTTAGTTCAATTTTTAGTGTATTTGCGATCTCTCCCAACGCGCCGCCGGCAAAAATTAAACGAGCATACCCCCGGCGTAGAGACCGGTTGCGACGGGACCCTCTTCTGGCTTGATGGAGCGGAGCTTCAACTGTACAGCCTCACTGAAGCCTCACAGGAGCCTCGCAGCAGCGAGGACCTTCTCCTTACGGATTAATTTACGGGAGACACTTGGTGAACTTTGTGTTGTCTTGACTGGAACAGCGATAACTCCCAAAATCGCCGCGTGCAACGAGCGGAGCTGGCGAACACCGGAAGAGGAACAAGCTAACATTAGCTTCGGATTCGGGTGGTCTCATGCTAAAAGGAGCAGCAAATTGCGGCGCGCTCAGACGGGTTTCGGTAAGTTATCTTAAGCTAGCACTAACAGTAAGTCAAATGAGTAATAAAAAAAGAGCTAATTTTAAAACAACAACACATTACAGATACTGGCTGTTACAGAGGGCGTTAACAGATCGTTGAAGGGCGTGGACTTCAGAACTTCTATCAGAAACCGGTTCGTTCAAAACGAAAGTTAAAAATGGCAGAATTAAAAAGGGTATAATTGATTATCTAAGAATTATTTTGTGCATTAAATTGAAGGAATAGGGTCTAGATAGCCAACAGAAATACCACAAAAATTTAAAAAATGCATCTGAGGTCCCCTTTAAGTTCTTTTTTGTCGTCGGTTGAAACGTTCTGCTACCAGATGTCATCCCACCATCAGCACCAACTGCACTCTGCAGCACACGTCTTCAGTGATGCCTGGATTCAGCCTGGATCATCCTTGCTGTACAATGGAGCATGTTTGCCTAAGAAAAGAAAAAAGAATAAAATAAAAATTACTTAAATGAAGTTGTAAATAATTGGTGTGTTAATATGCATATGAATTTCAAAACAGGATTTACAACATAGCACCGGATTGTCAGTTGTCAAACAACACAAGAACAGTTAATTTAGGTTATTGTATGTGCTTATTGTAAATGTATACTAAATCCTACTTTTTCATTGGATTGGCTGGCCACATTATGCTCCCATGCAAGTGGGTGGACAGGGAGGAGGAGGTCATACTACAGTACTGCTTCTTACATATTAAGTGTTTGTACGTATTTTTTGCTTTTCAACTTGAGAGCTAGGTGTGTAGTTTCTCATGACAGTGCTCTTGTCACGAGTGTCATGTCACTGTCATGGCTCTTATGAATTTTGAATAATCAGCATAAACAACTCAACAACTGAAAGCTTTGTTAAGCTTTCAGTTGTTGAGTTGTTTATGCTATTTGTAAAAAAACAAATAACTCAACAAAAAAAATTAACGTTCCATGTACATTTTATGCAGCACAGTTAAAGGATTGTAATAATAATAATCATTTTATTTAAAAGCTCCTTTCAGGACACCCAAGGACACTTAACAAACCAATTCAGTTCAAACATTATCAGTGACAAATTGAAATATAAAATACATAAGGATTATATAATATAAAATACATTTAGTAAAGTTAATGATAAGCTAGTCTAAAGAGATGTGTTTTCAGGGCTGTCTTGAACAGAGAAAGGGAGGTGGTGTTTCAAAGGTCTGTCCTCGTGCTCAATAAACTTATGATTCGTGTAATGCCCTAATTCACTATAATCTACTGTAAGAAATATATTACCTGACACAAAGTGTGCAGAGCAAATTCGGATGTTGCTCAGTTTTTTTCAATCCAAGTTCTGGTTTAGGCTGGCAGCCACAGACGTCGACGTTCCTCTGATAACTGCTGAGTTACTTCACCTTGATTTGTGATCACGAGTGGTAATCTGTACTACTGTAGGTTTTTCTCTCGATCTAACCGATTGTGGCAGCCATGGACACGACAATAATTCACCATTTCTTGATTTTGTGTGACAAGACACAACGCACAACTAGAATAGCTTTGAGGCTAACACCGCTATGTCGCCAAGATGGCTAACTTCCGGTATATTGCCGGTATATTTCCGGGTTGATGACGATCCGTGAAAAGGGTCTATAGAGCCTCGAGGGCTCATTTACGAAAGCGACCTGCTACAAACTAAAGAATGATGAACAGCAATGATACAATTACATTAAACAATAAACAAAAGAAAAAGAAAAAATGTAGCAAAAACTAGCAAAAACATTATAAGGTAGATGTACAAAATCAAAGACAGGAACATACAGGTAGTCCCCGATTTACGAGCGCTCTGATCTACGAGGTTCCGGACTTACGAGCTGGCGAATTTTTGGAAAAAACGCAAAAAATACTGAGTTTTCCTGTGTTTTTTCACCACAGTTCGTTAGCTAAACATGTGGACACACGTTTCCGATCATTTTTATGTACTTATAAGCAGTTTTTCTATGAAAAACAAGTGTTCATAGTCGCGCTAGCAAAACCGTTCCAATTTACGAGCGAAATTCCGGACTTACGAGACACGTGGCGGCTGTTCCAAATTACGAGATTTCCGGTTTACGAGCGCCTCGTTGTAACGGATCTCGCTCGTAAATCGGGGACTACCTGTATCTGCATTGGTTTCTGCCAGGATTCCAACAGACTCTTAAAACCATTTAGAGAAGTCAGGGCCGAGAGCTTCAGATCTTTTTGTAAGACATTCCATGAAGCAGGAGCAGAGTAGGAGAAGGCCCTTTTTCCAAGTTCAGTCCTCACTGATGGAACACTGCAGGTGATCATGTCCTGAGAGTGCATGCTGTAGCTGCACTCACGCAAAGACATGTAGGAGGAGATGTATGAATGCAGCAGACCAATACTCTGCGAACCAGACCCTAAACTTACTTAAAGTCTGGATAGAGTTTTGTCACCTTCATTTGTACGCTTTTATTGGACAGGAGTGACTTGATTGGTTATTGCATATATTATATCTATTATGGTAGTCCAGGGTGAGTTATTCTTAATTCTAAATGAATATCCTTGTTGGACTTTTATTTAAGTGCTATTCTCCTTCAAGATACATTTACCTAACGCTAGAATAAATGCAATGTACATTATGCAGCAAAGGAAATTAGAAGATTGGACATATTCATTCATTCAACCTTTATTTCGTCAGGTTAATCTCATTGAGCCTCGAGGACTCATTAACAAGAGCAACCTGCTACAAACTAAAGAGTGATGACAACAATAACAATAGAAATTTCCTTAAACAATCAACAATAGACAAGCATAAAAGAGAAATACAGATTTTTTTTTTTTTTACAAATTAAAAACAAAATATTAAAGTAACAAAAACATTATAAAGTAGATGTAGAAAATCAGTAGCAGTAATCAGTAACAGGAACATGTCTGCATTGGGTTTTTGCCAGGATTCCAACAGATTCCACTGGACAAAAAGGCCTAATATCCGGGGAGATACAACAGTATGCAAGTTTACGTATCTGCCACATATCCAATGTGTTTCCGGTCATATACGGGGAGATCTCATCTGTAACAGATCTTAGTACAGGATATCCTACGCATACCCATCTGTGATAGATCCTAGCACTGGATATGTCCTGGATACTCATACATGATAAATCCTAGTATAGTATATTTTCCGGATACACATCTGTGATAGATCCTAGTATTGGCAGCACAGTGGCACAACTGGTAGAGCTGCTGCCTCTCAGCTAGCAGGTCCCTGGTTCAAATCCCGGTCCGGGGGCCTTTCTGGGTGGAGTTTGCATGTTCTCTTTGTGCATGCGTGGGTTTTCTCCGGGTGCTCCGGTTTCCTCCCACAGTCCAAAAACATGCATGTTAGGCTGATTGGTAACTCTAAATTGACCCTAGGTGTGAGTGAGTGAGACAGGTCCCTCTTGTGAATGAGTCCCCGTGGCTCAACGAGGCTAGCCTGTATAAATAAAGGTTGAATGAATGAATGAATGAATTGGATATTTTCTGGATACCCATACATAATAAATCCTAGTATTGGATATTTTCCGGATACACATCTGTGATAGATCCTATTGGATATTTTCATGATATCCATACATAAATACAGACACGAATCTCACAAAATGCGTTGAGGGGGTTATGGAGAACAAGATCTGTGAGTTTGGTGGTCCTATCACTGCGTTTAGTTGGAAATCCTAACCCCAATTTGTCAAAATACAAATACCCATAATTCATAGGTAGAACGTAAGACAGACAGGAATCTCACAAAATGTGGTCAGGGAGTTATGGAGAACAAGATCTGTGAGTTTGGTGGTCCTATCACTACGTTTAGATGGAAATCCTAACCCCAATTTGTCCAAATACAAATACCCATAATTCATAGGTAAAACGTAGGACAGACACGAATCTCACAGATTGCGGTCAGGATTGTCGTGGAGAACAGGATCTGTGAGTTTGGTGGTCCTATCACTGCGTTTAGTTGGAAATCCTAACCCCAATTTGTCAAAATACCATAATCCCAAAAAAAGTGTTGGGAAAGTGTTGAAAAGTTGAAAGTTCCGATCAGCTCTGCGAGGTGCTGGCCAATATCTTTAACACCTCACTTGCCCTGTAGACAGATCCCGTCTGCCTGAAGACCACACCACCATCATCCTAGTCCAAAAAAGCTCTACAGTGACTGCTCTGAATGACTATTGGCCAGTGGCACTCACCCGATAGTAGCTAAATGCTTCGAAAAACTGGTCATGACCCACATCAAAACAACCATCAACATCAACGAGGACCCTCACCAGTATGCATACTGTGAGAACCAATCAACAGAGGATGCCATCTCCTCTGTGGTCCACACTGCTCTCACCCACCTGGAACAGGACGCCCGTATGTTCTTTCGGACTTTACATCCAGTCAGATTTGTTCCGTCTCAAACTTGTCCTAAATGCTGATAAAACAAAAGGGATGTTTTTTTTCAAATAGGCAGTGGCGGATCTACCATGTAGGCAAATGAGGCCGTTGCCTGGGGTCCCCAATCAGCAGGGGCCTCCAATCAGCAGGGGCCCCAGCCAGTCACCTACATCCCAACATTGCTCCTGCTTGTTAATGTACGTTTAACATAAAAATAATTATAGTTATGATGAAAACGATCATTAAAAACGCAATACAAAAAACGGTTGAGTTCTGTACCCCCCTACTAAATGGACTATTCCGTCATGCGTCATGACATCACCCACTAATCCAGGAAGTGCTGTATGCTGCTTGAGTGAGAACGAAGCGGGAGACAGAGGAGACGGAGAAAAGATGAAGCGAACGAGAAAATACGAAAGTGGAGCTGAAAAAGGTAAAAAGCGTCAAAAAACAATAACGTATGTTTCTTCACTACCGAAAGTGACAAACTTTTTTCATGGGTCTTAATTCTAAAACTTCAACTGCAAATGACGGGCGGCCCATTGAAAGTGTGGCGGAACCGGACATCAGGATCCAGGAAGAAGTTAATGGCGCCGAGGCAGTGACTCAAGACGAAGATAAAGACGAGGATTCACGGCAAGATGAGGTATGAGTTTTAGAAATTATTTTGTAGGTTGGGTAAAAGAAATCCTAACAGTAATCAGCTGAGACAACCACTATTTTCACGTTTTCTTTCTGTATCAAAATATTAAAAGATATTCAACCTAAATCTTCTGACTTAAAAAGGAGAGAGGGGATTTTATATTTTACCTACTTTAGCTCTCTACCCTGCTTGCTTAGTATACAGTATTATTAAATTATTCGGACTTTACATTGAATAGAATAGATCTAAAATATTCCACAATTATCTTTTTTTTTTTCAACCATTTTACAAAATATTTGACTGTTAAAACTTCATCAGACTATCATTGTTTTATTTGGTCCATAGTCCCTAATACATTACATTATAAAGCACAACTTATAGCTTTCAGAGTAATGCAAAAATGTGTTTTTTAATAATGACTGGTTTGCTTTGGACAGAAATGCCACTGTTAGTTTAAAACAACAGAATCAAAAGGCTAGGATTGCTAAATTAAAATGTTATCTAAAATGTAAAAATTGATATAAATGAAAAGTGACATTCCCTGATGCATGCTCAATAATCCAGGTGGAAAAATCTGTGACATTATTTGAGTCATTTAGTTTACAGTAAGTCTTACAGTCTGTGTAAGTTTTAAGGTTTAAAAAGAAGTCAAAACTTTCAGTCTTAATTATGGAAACTTGGATAAATGAGAGCCTTCACATGTGTTAAATGTAATAATGTCTTATTTTTTCTTTTATTTCCTCCAACACTAACATATTTGTTGTTTTTTTCAGATGCAGTCTTTAAACATGCATCATTAAAGACCAGAAACAAGACAGAAGACAACTTTCATAGAAGTCCAGCTGAATAATCAAGGTAATTCATGATCACTTAATGCTGTAAAAAGTGTCTCATGCCTGGACATCTTGCTGTTCATATCGAGCCAGTGTGTGAATTCATCTCAAAGTACCACATCTCAACTACACACACTCACTTTTTCACATTGATCTAACAACTGTTCCCTGTTACAGAATATGTAATATAACGTTAAAAGAATTAAAGTTGTGAAAATCTTCTAATTTAGGAAAATATATTTCTACTGTATTGCTCACATCTACCCTCTCTATTCGTTTGTGTTTATTTAGTGTTGTTGAATTTTGGTGTAAGACTTGATTTAGAGCCTTTTATTGCAATAATAAAACATGTTTTGCAAAAAGACTTTAAAGGATAGTTGTACCTTATTAAAGTAGAGAAAAAAACAGTTGTTTTTATTGTCTAGTTCCCAGTATTAGACTATGAACATGAAAATCTTTGACCTTCAGGGCAGGGCCTAATGGTACATTTAGGCTGACTTGGGGGAGGGCCCCTTTACAAAGGTTTGCCTGGGGCCCCAAAATGTCTAAGTCCGCCACTGCAAATAGGAAGGCGGTTCCAGCAGATCCTCCTCTGATTTTATCTTCAAATGGTGTCCCTATTGAGTTTGTTGATTCCTATAAATATCTGGGTATCCTGATCGATTCACATCTCTCTTTTAAACTCCACGTGGAAAACCTAGTGAAGAAACTGAAAGTTAAACTGGGTTTCTTTTTCAGAAACAAATCATGTCTAACACTGAATGTTAGGAAACGCCTTGTATCTGTGACTTTCCTTCCCTCCATTGATTACGGTGACATTCTCTACATGAATGCTCCTACAAGCACCCTGCGGATGTTGGATGTTGTCTATCATGGTGCACTAAGATTCATAACTGGCTGTGATTATCGTACCCACCACTGCACCCTGTATTCACTGGTTAACTGGACATCATTAACCTCACGCAGACTCTTCCACTGGTACATTTTCATCTTTAAATCACTTCTTGGTCTGCTGCCCTCATACATCTCCTCCTACATGTCTTTGCGTGAGTGCAGCTACAGTGTGCGCTCTCAGGACATGATTACCTGCAGTGTTCCGTCAGTGAGGACTGAACTTGGAAAAAGGGCCTTCTCCTACTCTGCTCCTGCTTCATGGAATATCTTACAAAAAGATCTGAAGCTCTCGACCTTGACTTCTCTAAATGGTTTTCAGAATCTGTTGGAATCCTGGCAAAAACCAATGCAGATTTGTTCCTGTCTTTGATTTTATACGTCTACCTTATGTTTTGCTCGTTTTTTGATACTTTGTTTAAAAAAAATAAAAAATAATTTCTTTCTTTTGTTTTTTCTCTTTTTTGTTTTCTATTGTTTATTGTTTGTTTATTGTTTATTGTTTATGGACATTCTACCATTGCTGTTCATCGTTCTTTAGTTTTAGCAGGTCGCTTTCGTAAATGAGCCCATGAGGTTCAATAAGATTTACCTGACTAAATAAAGGTTGAATGAATGAATGAACATCTGCCTTCAAAATCATGATCCACAGCTGTGGTGGGATGCATCACAAACTATGATGAGTCCAGCTACAAGCAGGAGGTGGAACACCTGGAGAGCTGGTGCAAGGAGAATAACCTTCACATTAGAGGTGGGCGATATGGCTCGAATATTATATCGTAATATTTCAGAGCTCGGATCTCGGATACAAGCGGCTGAAATGAGTTTTCTCCGCAGGGTGGCTGGACTCTCCCTTAGAGATAGGGTGAGAAGCTCGGTCATCCGGGAGGGACTCGGAGTAGAGCCGCTGCTTCTCCACATCGAGAGGAGCCAGTTGAGGTGGCTCGGGCATCTGGTTAGGATGCCTCCTGGACGCCTCCCTGGTGAGGTGTTCCGGGCATGTCCCACCGGGAGGAGACCCAGAGGAAGACCCAGGATACGCTGGAGGGACTATGTTTCTCGGCTGGCCTGGGAACGCCTTGGGATTCCCCCAGAGGAGCTGCTCCAAGTGGCTGGGGAGAGGGAAGTCTGGGCCTCCCTACTTAGGCTGCTACCCCCGCGACCCGACCCCGGATAAGCGGAAGAAAATGGATGGATGGAATATTTCAGAGCATCCTGACGATAACTATAAATTTCGTGATATAACCCAAATAAAAAAAGAAAGAAATCAGTTATTTATTTGACAAAATTAACTTAACATGTTGCTTTGCAGTATTATAATTTTTTTTTAAAACAACGGGTAATTTTACAGAAATTAATTTATTTAGTAAACTATTCAGTCTCCAAGTACTGTATATATATATATTTTTTTTAATGATCCTTCTGTTATTTAGATTGAAAAAGTCTGCACAAAATAAAGATCAACAAAATCCACCAGAAAAAATAAAGTGCAGGTGTAGTTTCCCAAAACAACTAAACAAAATGAAGCTTAAGATCTGTTGAGCATTAGTGAAACATTAATGAAATTAATGAAATTAGCATATCATGATATAATTTTTCTTGCCCGGGCAAGCTTATTTTACCAGTATTATGGTGAACGATATGATATGGCCCAGCCCTACTTCACATCAATGTGAAGAAGACAAAGGAGATGATTGTGGACTTCATAAGGAAAAAACACACCCACACCCCACTGAACATAAGATGATCTGCGGTGGAAGTGGTCTCCAGCTACCAGTACTTGGGTGTACACATGAATGACAACCTCAGCTGGAGCAACAACACCACCAGCCTGATCAAGAAAGGTAATCAAAGACTCTACTTCCTCAGGCGGCTGAGACAAGCTGGTCTGAGAAGCTCAGTTCTCACCTCCTTCTACAGGTGTGCAGTGGAGAGCATCCTGTGCTACAGCATCAACGTGTGGCATGGAGGATGCACAGCTGCAGAATTTGTTCAGTCTCAAACTTGTCCTAAATGCTGATAAAACCAAAGGGATGTTTTTTTCAGACAGGAAGTCGGTCCCAGCAGTTCTTCCTCTGATTTTATCCTCAAATGATGTCCCTATTGAGTTTTTTGATTCCTATAAATATTTGGGTATCCTGGTCGATTCGCATCTCTCTTTTAAACTCCACGTGGAAAACCTAGTGAAGAAACTGAAAGTTAAACTAGGTTTCTTTTTCAGAAATAGATTATGTCTAATGCCTCATCCTCACCTAAAGCATATCGCGCTTCCAAAAATCTCCAAACGCACTGTACTGGCTGCTTGTCAACAGATGACTGTCCTCATCTAACGCGTCTGCAGTGGGAGGAGGAGCGTGTTGGTCCTCTTCCGCTCCGGTGTTTGTTTATTTCCGGTCTCAGAAAAATGGCGGACGCAATACGAAGAATTGCCTTGTACTTAATCTACAAAGCAGCAACACGCAGACGCCGTGCACAACGACGATTCTGGATTCACCCCACATTAGAGAGGCGTCATGGATTCGGTGAATTTCACCATCTGATCCAGGAGCTGCGCGCAGACGAGGAGCGCTTTCAGCGGTACTTCCGTGTCACCCGCCCCCAGTTTGACGACCTGCTGTAAGTTTCTCCTCCATGTTTACCGCGGGATTTTTTTCATCTGTTAAACGTTTCGCGCGGTGCCCACCTAATTCCGTCCCGTCGTCGTTGCGTGATCACATGGCAGAGTCTCTCCTGATTGGTCCTGATTGTTTGCTGCTGAGCAGCGAGCTGAATCTAGCTGTGGAAGCACGGAATGCCGTGCTTCCACAGCTGTGCTGCCGAGCAGCACAGTCGCTGCTCGGATGCGACGCGGGAGTAGGAAACAGCTGCTGCTCACTTTCGCGCTGCTTGTATGCTGTAGATGCGCCGCGACACGACCCGCTGCTCCAAGATTCGCGTCCCCATAGACTTCAATGTAAAGTGGCTGCTTCGGCTGCGCGAGATGCGTGCGGTGGGGATCCAGCATAACACTGAATGTTAGGAAACACCTTGTATCTGTGACTTTCCTTCCCTCCATTGATTACGGTGACATTCTCTATATGAATGCTCCTACAAGCACCTTGCAGATGTTGGATGCTGTCTATCATGAAGCACTAAGATTCATAACTGGCTGTGATTATCATACCCACCACTGCACCCAGTATTCACTGGTTAACTGGTCACCATTAACCTCACACAGACTCTTCCACTGGTACATTTTCATCTTTTAATTACTTCTTGGTCAGATGGAACGTTAATTTTTTTTGTTGAGTTATTTGTTTTTTACAAATAGCATAAACAACTCAACAACTGAAAGCTTAACAAAGCTTTCAGTTGTTGAGTTGTTTATGCTGATTATTCAAAATTCATAAGAGCCATGACAGTGACATGACACTCGTGACAAGAGCACTGTCATGAGAAACTACACACCTAGCTCTCAAGTTGAAAAGCAAAAAATACGTACAAACACTAAATATGTAAGAAGCAGTACTGTAGTATGACCTCCTCCCTGTCCACCCACTTGCATGGGAGCATAATGTGGCCAGCGTGCGAGCTGAGACGCATCCAATGAAAAAGTAGGATTTAGTATACATTTACAATAAGCACATACAATAACCTAAATTAACTGTTCTTGTGTTGTTTGACAACTGACAATCCGGTGCTATGTTGTAAATCCTGTTTTGAAATTCATATGCATATTAACACACCAATTATTTACAACTTCATTTAAGTAATTTTTATTTTATTCTTTTTTCTTTTCTTAGGCAAACATGCTCCATTGTACAGCAAGGATGATCCAGGCTGAATCCAGGCATCACTGAAGATGTGTGCTGCAGAGTGCAGTTGGTGCTGATGGTGGGATGACATCTGGTAGCAGAACGTTTCAACCGACGACAAAAAAGAACTTAAAAAAAACATGGCAAATAGCACATGTTAGAATCCATGTTGAACGTGTCTAGGCTGTGTAAGACAAAAATACACAATCTTGAATGGCCCTCTACCTATCAATTTTCTAACATGTAGAGATCCAGAAAAAGTTGCATTAATCGATATGATTGGCTTTGTGTGCTGTGCCTTGGTTAATCTGTCACCACCTTTGGTGGGTTATGAGTAGCTGCATGAATTGTAAAAAGAACAAGTGGATAGAAGTTAAGAGTGATAGTTGATGTAAACCTTTTTTTTTTACATTGTTCCACCTTTACTTTGAAGTAGTTTTTGCAAATATGGGGCAGACATGATTTTTCATTCATTGCACTCTTTATTTGAGCATGAATTACTATATCATTACTGTTTATGTATTGATTTGATGAATGTAATTTTGATTATGCTTTTTCTGTAATGGATATCACTCTGACGTGAGCAAACAAGACAACTTACATATTACAACATATGTTTCACATAGTGGTGCTGATACTGTATAGCTCACGTCGATTTAGAAAACCTCTCTTTTAAACTGAATAAATGACATTATGTATCATTAACCATTTTGTTTGTGCACTTTTTGTATTCACTAGAAAATATTCTGCCAAACTCAAAGTAGTTGTAAGGTAAAAAAGGTCTATATAAAGACAACCATTCGTACTATTATCTTAAAAGATAAATGTCTGCAGAATGCACCTCAAAGTTCTTACTGTAATTAGATTTATAGAGTGTAAGCTGTTACAGTATTTATATAATTTGTGTTGAAACACTGTACAAGAGTTGAAAATTTTGAATAACACTGTCAGCCATCATTGTACTTCACATGTTTATTTTAAAAAAATTGAGGTAGTTATGCACAGAGCTTCTATAAGATGAACTGAAACACACATTTACACATTTAGTCTGAATAAGGAAAATCAAGGCATTGCTCTCTGGAACCGCTCAGATCTGGTTGATCCAGGGATCAAATGTAGCTTAAAAAACAGAGATCTAAGATCATTTTGACAAAATTTGCTTCGATCCTCAGATTGATGTGATGAGTCACATACATTTACAATAAGAATACAGGTGGTCCCCGACTTACGAGCGCCCTGACCTACGAGCGTCCGGCTTTACGAGATTATCATAATTAATAAAAATGTGAATTTTTTTATTTTTTTATTTTTATTTTTTTGTTTTGAAATGTTCTTAATTTCATGTGTACAGCACTTTGTTGCAGCTGTGAATGTTTTAAATGGCTTTATAAATACGTAAAGTATCATTATTATTATTTTTTAATAATTTCATGCTTTTTTGAACAACTTCCTGCGGGAACCAGGAACCGGAAATACCTCCTCCGCCATTTTACATTCATTAGTTCCAGAGTCTCGGCACTCGGCAACAGGCTTTTGGAGGACTGTTTCTCCCATAAGAGGATGCCTCATATGGATAAATTAACTGGAAACACTCCCTGAACTCTGTGAATGTCTCAGGACTGGAGCAGCAGCCGCGATCGCTCCGCCGATCGCTCCCACAGCACCGCACGAGACCAGCAGCTCATGGTATGAGCTAAGGCTAACATGCTAAACCGGACCCCAGCACCAGAGCTGCAGCAGACAGCCGGCTTTGTGCGATCAGAGGTTCCTGGAGCTCGCCTCGATGTCGGACTGGAAGCAGAAGATATCGGGGGACACCCAGCTAACTTGGAATAACAAAGCCGACAGCCTTTTTGAAGCTGCAGCTAAACTGGACTGCCCCTAACTGCGCAGCAGACTCGGTGGGGCTAATCTAATGCTAACAGGTGCTGCTAATGGCGGCGCTGGCAGACGGCTTTTGGTAAGTTATTAAAACTTATTAAAACTTTTTTCTGCCTCCAAATGTATGAAGATAGCATACTAACAGTCCTTCCTGTAAAGGGTTTGGACTGCATGGTGCTACAGGAAGCCTGGGAGCTCGGACGTAACACAGCGGAGGGAGGCAAACAGCTCAGCTCAAAGTAAGAAATTATTTTTTTATATTTTTTATTCATATTTTAAAGTATTTTAAAGTGTTAGGATAGTTGAAATGCTTTGTAACTGTTCATTACCGCACATGTACCTGCTCGTGCGGTGTATAAAAGAAAAGAAAAAAAGGTAGTCCCGAATTACGAATTTTCGGTTTACGAGCAACTCATAAGTACGGAACTCGCTCGTAAGTCGGGGACTACCTGTACATAGCTAGTGTGTGTTTAAAAACACACCCAAAATATATTTATATGTACACACACAAATTAAAAATTAAATATAAATCACCAAACACCAAATAATTCACAATGTCTGCGTAGGTCCCAGCTGGTAATGTCTTCTCATCTTCTGACATGTTGGAGAGCCGGTATGGGTCTTAGCTGCCAATTATTAGTATTTTATCCAAATAACGTTCCTTTGCTGCAGGCTGAAGCTGGTCCACATACTCTCTTGCAGCTTCTGTCTTCTTTACAGAGGTTTGTTTTCCAGACAACATGGTCACAATGAGAAATAAAACTGGAGCTTCGACTTCAATTACTGTGTGTTTACAGCGCGGTGGCAGTGCTTACGGTATTGCGCAATCGGTGAAAAGGGTCTATAAGATTTACCTGACTAAATAAATAATAATAATATAATAATAAACTTTATTTGTATAGCACCTTCCTATAATGCCTTGCATTGACCAAGGTGCTTAACAGGATAAAAAGATGAATAAACTGGAACAATAAATCAATGAAAATAGAATAAGAAACAACAGCAATAAAAGAAGGCAATGGAAATAAAAATGCTACATACTAAAATACCAAAAGTAATAAAAGTTACACACTGAAAGCTTTTTTGAACAAGTGGGTCTTCAGTCTGGTTTTGAACAGAGTCAGATCAGAGGTGGCACGCAGCTCAAGGGGGAGGCTGTTCCAGGCTTTTGGGCCGGCAACAGAAAAGGACCGGTCTCCCCATTGTTTGTACCTTGAGCGAGGCACCTCCAGCAGGTGTTGACTGGCAGAGCGTAAAGCTCTGCCGGGCTGATGGGCTTTCAAAAGTTCTGAGATGTAGAGAGGAGCAAGTCCATTCAGAGCTTTGAAAACAAACAGCAGCAGCTAAATAAAGGTTGAATGAAAATTGTTTTCACAAATATTCAATGAAAAAAACTAACAGTTAAGTAAAATTAAAATAGTAATCAAAACTTTTGGAATTGTAATGATTTCTTTTTTTAAACAAAAACGTTTGTTTAAAAACTTTATTTTTAATAAAATAACTAATTTTTCTCTCGTGAACAGTTATTTTCAAAACAAACTTTTATTATTTTATTTTTATTACATGTTTGTGCTGCTGTGTGGAGTAATGTTTTTCTATGATATTAGTGCTTAGTGTATTTTTAGTTGATATTTTTCTTAGTTCACATCTTAGATGTATTACTGTTCTTTGTTGGATGGAACTGGGAGCCTGTGTAAATAATCTTGTTTATCACATGTACCACATGTGGTGCGAATGACAATAAAGGTTCTCTGATGGGATCACTCAGGCTGTGACTTAGATAAAATCTTGGCACCTTCTTTTTGAGGGGTATTGTCTTTCAAATTGGGTGACACTGTCCTCCTGTCTAAATCTCCGCCTGCTCCTAAAACAGCCAATCAGTGATTCAGTGGGCGGTATTTGGATTTGCCAACTGAGATTGAATATTGTCACACTAAAAGCGCAGGGGGGCAGGCTGAAAATGAAAAGGCAGTTTGCTCTGTAGTTCAATGACAATTGACAGTGTTGACTAAGAAAATGAAAATGATTTAATCTTAATTTTATTTCTGACTCAAAAAAGGCAGCTTGACTTTGAAATTAAAAAGCATTTCTGCTATTTCATTTTAATTTTCAAAATTGACATTTCAAAATGAATTTTGGCCACTTTTTACAAAGACATATATTGAAAATTAAATGTTAAATGTTATTTTACTTATCATTTTAATTAAGTTACAAATTGAGCAGTCTCGAAGAAGAAAATGAAAATGCAGTTTGGTTTATTCATTTTTAATTTTATTTATGACTCAAAAAAGGCAGCTTGGCTTTCAAATGAAAAAGCATTCCTGCTAATCCATTTTAGTTTTCATTTCGTCTCATATCCGCTTCAAGACTGATGAAATCAGCATTTGAGATTTAGTCAATTTAATCTGAAGGAAAAAAGTAATAATAATAATAAATAATAATGAATTCAATTTATAACGCACTTTTCATTAATGAAAATCTCAAAGTGCTACAAGGTGCAACAGAATTAAATGTCAATAAAACAAATAATAAAACAATTAAAATCAATAACAGTATCAGCTAAGATCAAAAGTAGAATCATGAGGAGGTAGAGTATGCTCGGTTGAAAAGAAAGGTCTTCAAGCCGCTCTTAAAGTCAACCACAGACTGTGGGGCTCTCAGACAGTCAGGAAGAGAGTTCCACAGGCGGGGGGCAGCCACACTGAAAGCCCGGTCTCCCATGGTCCTTAATTTGGTTCTCGGAATGTGAAGGAGATTACTGTTCTGTGACCGCAGCGAACGGGTGGATGAGTATGGAATAAGAATATCCTTCAGATAATCTGGTGAAGTTCCATGTAAGCATTGATGTGTAATGAGAGCAGTTTTGTACTGAATTCTGTAGGCGACAGGAAGCCAATGAAGGTTATGGAGAATGGGCGTAATATGTTCAAATTTACGAACTCTCAACAAGATCCTTGCTGCACTGTTTTGAATATATTGAAGTTTCTGAAGGTTTTTGCCAGGGATTCCAATAAACAGGGAGTTGCAGTAGTCGAGCCTGGAGGAGACAAAAGCATGGACGAGCTTCTCAGCATCGGAAAAAGTTAGGGATGGGCGAAGTCTGGAGATGTTTCGAAGATGGAAGAAGCAAGTTTTAAACAGATGCTTAATGTGATTTTCAAATGTAAGATTGGAGTCCATTTTTATTCCAAGATTAGTAACAGAGGTGGAGAGGGGGATGTCTTGTCCAGAAAAGGAAAGTCTTGTTATAGGAGATGTTTGTACCTGGTGAGGGGTGCCAATCAGTATGGCCAATTTCACACCTCCCTTTTCTGTCTAAAGTGCTGGAAAAAGCTGTTGCTGCTCAGCCAATCAGTATGGCCTCAGTCTTGGAGCAGTTTAATTGAAGAAAGTTCTGATTCTGTGGTGGACCACTAGGGGGCTCTACTCACACCCAGTGGACCGAACGTGTTACCGGATGTTTTATTGTGAAAGGTCCAGAGGACCGGATGTTGTATTGTGATATATAAGGCGGTTCTTGGGTTTTACCGCCAGTTCTGTAGGAGTTATTAAAGAAGGAGTTCTGTAGCTCGTCTCCTGTGTCGTCTCTTCATGACCTCCTACACTGGTGACCTCGTGAATTGAATATGCCGACATCTGACGCTCCAGCCAGCTCTCCTCAGATGTCCGCTGCTGTGGAACTTCCACCGGCGGCCCCGCACGCTTTTGCCGTGGCCGTTGAAATCCCGGACTTCTGGCTGCACGCCCCCCCGGCGTGGTTCGCCCACATCGAATCACAGTTTGCCCTTCGAGGGATTTCTGCAGACGACACAAAATACCACTATGTGGTCGCCGCTCTGGATCCACTGTCGACCCAGCGGGCACTGAGCCTGATCCAGGCTCCTCCGGCACAAGGAAAATACGACGCCCTCAAAGAGCTGCTCCTGAGGCGTTACTCACTTTCAGAAGAGGAGCGCGCTGAGAAACTTTTTTCCCTCTCCGGGTTTGGACGATGGCACAGCTCTTGAGCTAGTGGAGAGCATGTTGTCCTTGCGGGGATCAGGCGACTGCGAGTTTCTCTTCCGCCACCTCTTCCTCCGCCAGCTCCAGTGCGGCACCGCCCTGGCCAGCTCCCCGTTTCTGCGGCAGAAGGATTACCGTTCGCTGGCAGAAGAAGCCGACCGCATCATTCTGACTGCGAGGACCTTCGCGGTCCGGGCGGCGGTCCCCGGATCTCCAGCAGCACCTGAGCTTCAAGCAACGCCCTCAGCGCCGGACGAGCCATTGGTGGAAGCAGGGGAAAAGACCCGCAGGCGGACAGGAGCCGCCCTTTGTTCATACCACCAGCGCTTTGGCGCCAAAGCACGACGGTGCATCCCGCCGTGCAGCTCCAAGCCGCAAGGAAAACGACGACGCCAGCGCCAACTGGTAGCCGCTGCCGTTGGCGACAGGGAAAGGCTGCTTTTCATCGAAGACTCGAGGTCGGGGAGGTGGTTCCTGGTGGACTCTGGTTCGCAGAAGAGCCTCGTTCCCCCGGCTGGCTCCGACAGGTTGGCAGAAGGCTGCGGGCCGCAGCTAACCGCGGCTAATGGCTCTCCCATCAAGACGTTTGGCGAAAGGTTGGTGACTGTGTGTTTCCATGAACGGGACTTCCAGTGGAACTTTGTTGTAGCTGCGAGTTCAGTTCCTATTTTAGGGGCTGATTTTCTTTGTGCTCACGGGCTCCTTTTTGATGTAGCTAACAGGCGTTTGATCGACGCTGTGTCTTTTTCGTCACTACCTTGTGAGACGCGAGGAGCTGGGCCTTTAATGCATGCTAACTTTTTAGCTTCGGGTAATGTGTTTCAGCGTTTATTGCCTGAGTTCCCCTCACTGACTGTTCCTAATTTTGCCAACACAAACACAAAGCTTGGGGTCGAACATTATATCCCCACAACGGGCCCCCCGGTGTTCGCACGTGCACGCCGCCTCGATGCTACTAAGCTAGCAATAGCACAGGAAGAGTTGGCTAGCATGGAGCGTTTAGGCATCGTGCAACGTTCAATCAGTCCGTGGGCCTCCCCCCTGCACATGGTGCCCAAAGCAGACGGCAAATGGCGACCATGTGGGGATTTCCGCCGCCTTAATAACATCACAGAGAACGATCGTTATCCCATCCCCCACATCCAGGACTTTTCAGTGCACCTGGCTGGGACCTCCATTTTTTCTAAAGTAGATTTAGTACGGGGGTACCACCAGGTTCCTGTGCATGTGGAGGATGTCCCTAAGACCGCTGTTATCACGCCTTTCGGCCTGTTTGAGTTTTTACGCATGCCTTTTGGTCTTAAAGGTGCAGCACAAACATTTCAGCGGTTGATGGATTCAGTCCTAAGAGGACTATCCTTCGTATTTGTGTATCTGGACGACATCCTGGTGGCTAGCAGCTCGGCTGACCAGCACATGTCCCACCTCCGTGAGGTTTTTCAGCGCCTGGCAGCACATGGCCTGATTGTAAATACAGCCAAATGCCAGTTTGGGTTGCCAGTCATCATTGACTTTTTGGGCCACCGCATTTCTGCTAGTGGTGCCGTCCCGTTACCAACCAAAGTGCAGGCGGTGTCCAATTTTCCACAGCCCCAGTCTGTTAAAGCGCTACAAGAATTTTTGGGAATGGTTAACTTCTATAACCGTTTCCTCCCCAGGGTAACACAGCTGCTGCGACCGCTCTATGGAGCGTTAAAAAAGAAAAAGCCCAACGACAGTGTTGACTGGACACCAGAACGCCTACAGGCATTTGGTGATGCTAAAGCTGCACTGGCCACTGCTGCCCTTTTGGCCCATCCATCCCCAGCGGCACAAATAGCTTTGACAACAGACGCATCTGATGTTGCGGTGGGGGCTGTGTTAGAACAGCAGGTTTCCGGGGTTTGGCAGCCGCTTGCATTTTTCAGCCGTACGCTGCGGGACAATGAGCTTAAATACAGTGTTTTTGACAGAGAGTTGCTGGCGCTTTACCTGGCCACACGCCATTTCAGGTTTTTCCTGGAGGGCCGCCAGTTCACTGCATATGTTGACCACAAACCCTTGGTGTTTGCTATGTCGAAAATTTCTGACCCCTGGTCTGCTCGCCAGCAACGCCACCTCGCAGCGGTGTCTGAATTTACTACAGACATTCAGCATGTGGCTGGAAAATCCAACGTGGTGGCCGACTGTCTCTCCCGGGTGCTGATCTCTCCCGTATACGTTGGCATCGATTTTTCTGCTATGGCTGCGGACCAACGTAGCGACGCAGAAATACTCGAGCTCCAGTCCGGGCCCACAGGCCTCGAGTTGGAGGAACGGCAGGTGAATGACGGAGGTCCTCTCCTGCTCTGTGATGTTTCTACTGGCAGGCCCCGCCCTCTGGTTCCAGTTTCATGGCGACGCCGCGTTTTTGATTCTTTACATTCCCTTTCTCATCCAGGTGTTAGAGCCTCGGTGAAACTGGTCAGTTCAAAGTTTGTTTGGCCCGGTCTGCGTAAAGCAGTTAAGGAGTGGGCAGCAACGTGTGTCCCATGCCAGCGTGCTAAGGTTAACAGACACACCAAAGCACCTTTGGAACCTTTCTCCATCCTAGGTCGGCGGTTTGACCATGTGCACGTAGACCTGGTGGGCCCTCTGCCTCCATCACAAGGTTTTACTCATCTGCTGACTATAATAGACCGGACCACCAGGTGGCCTGAGGTGGTTCCTCTGACATCCACAACAGCTGCAGTGGTGGCCCGGGCATTTTTGTCTACCTGGGTTGCGCGTTTTGGCCCCCCTTCAGACATTACATCGGACAGGGGCCCGCAGTTTGTTTCTGAGCTTTGGTCTACCATGGCCAAGGGTCTGGGGACTAACGTTCACAGGACCACTGCTTACAACCCCCAAGCTAATGGTTTGTGTGAACGGTTTCACAGGTCATTGAAAGCTGCACTTCGCGCTGCATTGACCGGTGACAACTGGATTGACCGTCTTCCCTGGGTTTTGTTGGGTTTACGTACCGCAACCAAAGAGGACCTGAGCTCTTCCCCGGCTGAACTGGTTTTCGGTCAGCCTGTGCGCGTCCCCGGTGAGTTTTTACCTGAGGTACCCTCACCACAGTTCGCTCCACCGTTGCTCCATTTTTCCTCTCAGGAGGGCTCTGTTCGTGTCCCCGGCCCGGTACACCATTGTTTACCGCAGTCATTTGTACCTAAGAGTCTGGAGTCCTCTAAATTTGTTTTTGTCAAACACAATGCACACAGGACACCACTACAGCCTTTGTATGATGGACCGTTTCGGGTTCTTCAACCAGGTCCAAAACACTTCCTTTTAGATTTAGGGGGTCGTACTGAGACTGTCTGTATCGATAGGCTTAAACCAGCTCATGTTATGTCAGATGATCAGGTTGTTACGGCCCAGGCTCCTCGCAGGGGCAGACCTCCATCCACATTGCTAACGGACTGCGACACTCCTTCCAGAGACTTTCAACGACCATTGGAGCCTGAATCTTCTGTAGGCCCTCCTCGTCACCCCCCGCTCCATCAGACTGATTACGCAGGGCCCAAGTTCAGCCGTTCTGGGCGTTTGATCAAACCTAAACTGCTGGACTAGTGATGGACCTTACTGGGTGTTCTGTGGGGGCGTGTGTGGTGGACCACTAGGGGGCTCTACTCATACCCAGTGGACCGAACGTGTTACCGGATGTTTTATTGTGAAAGGTCCAGAGGACCGGATGTTGTATTGTGATATATAAGGCGGTTCTTGGGTTTTACCGCCAGTTCTGTAGGAGTTGATTAAAGAAGGAGTTCTGCAGCTCGTCTCCTGTGTCGTCTCTTCATGACCTCCTACAATTCATCCATTCCCTAATTGCCTCCAGGTAGGCAGAGAGGGCAGTGAGTGAAGATGGAGATGACAAGGTGGAAGACGAGGATGCTCCAGTCCTGATGTAAAGCTGTGTATCGTCGGCATAACAGTGAAAAGAAATGTTGAACTGATTAATAATTTGACCTAAAGGCAGCATGTAAAGGGAAAACAGCAGGGGCCCCAGAACCGACCCCTGAGGGACACCACAGGAGACACAGACTGTCTGGGACGTGGCGTTGCCAAGACTAACACATTCCAGCCTATTGGAGAGGAAAGATTTGAACCAGTCCAGGACGGTGTCGCAGAGACCGACCTCCACATGAAGACGGTGGAGGAGGATACTATGGTCCACAGTGTCGAAGGCTGCAGTGAGGTCAAGGAGGACAAGGATGGAGGGAGAGCCAGTGTCAGCAGCCAAGAGGACATCATTGGTAACTCTCAGCAATGCAGTCTCTGTACTGTGAGCTGCCCTGAATCCAGACTGGAACTTCTCATACAGGGAGTGTTGTTGTAGGTGATCCTGCAGCTGAGCAGCAACAGCTTTTTCCAGCACTTTAGACAGAAAAGGGAGGTGTGAAATTGGGCGGTAATTAGAAAAAATGTCGGGATCCAAATTAGATTTTTTCAGAAGAGGCCTAATGATGGCGGTTTTTAGAGGCAGTGGAACATGACCAGATTGTAGAGACTGATTTATTATTTGAGTGATAAGTGGGCCTATTGCAGAATGATTGGTTTTTATGAGAGACGAGGGGAAAGGATCCAGGGCGCAGGATGAAGGCTTCATTTTCTTGATGATGGCCTCCACCTCACTCTGAACAACTTCGTCAAAGCTGTTTAGGGTCCCAGAATGCAGACGGGTGGGTGGCACACTGAGAACGGGGAGGTTGTGGAGCTGAGATCTGATAGTGTCAACTTTGGTTTTAAAAGATGAAAGAAACAGGTCGCATTTTTGAGCAGAGTCCTCAAGAGTTTGCTTAATGGGATTAAGCAGACGAGTGATTGTGGAGAAGAGCTGTTTAGAGTTTCCAGGGCAGGTGTTGATGATGTTAGAATAATATTTGGAGCGTGCTTCTTTAAGAGAATAGGCGTATGCTTTCTGATGTTCTTTATATGCCTGCTTATGCACAGAGAGACCAGATGATTTTACACGTCTCTCAATAGCACGGCCAGTTGCCTTCATCTTGCGCAGCTCATCAGTGTACCAAGGGGCTGAACGCGAGAAAGACACCAGTCTTGTCTTCAAGGGGGCGTGTAGGTCCAGGAGCTCCCGAAGAGATTGGTTGTAGTAATCCACAGAGTCATCTGCAGAAGGATGATTGACAGCGGTCAGGGTGTGAAGATCAGCAGACAGAACATCAAGGGAAATGTTTTTAAGGTCACGGAACTGGATGGGTCGTTTTGGGTTTGAAGCAGGCGAAGATGAAGGCACTTCCAGGGAGATGACCCTGTGATCTGAGACACCCAGGTCATATACAGATAAGTTATTGATGAGTACAGTGTCTGTAATCACCAAATCCAGAGTATGCCCCCTGCTGTGCGTAGGGGCGTCAACATGTTGAGTGAGATTAAGAGAGTCCAGAAGAGACTTAAAATCTGTTGCCAGAGGTGAAGAAGAATTGTCCACGTGGATATTTAAGTCGCCAAGAAAAATAGTCTTCACAGGGGAGGTGCAGAAAAAAGTGAGGAGGTCATGCATCTCTGAGTTAAATGAAACATGCGGTTTGGGAGGTCTATAAATTAATATAACATTCATCAGGAGTGGGGCTTTGAAGCTGAAAGCCAGACATTCAAAAGAAGAAAAGTTCTGAGAAGACAGATGAGACCATTTTAAATTACTGCGATAAATTACCGCCAGGCCAGTGCTGCGGGCTCTCTGCAGATAACTGTATCCAGAGGGACACGCTTCATTCAGAGAACTGAACACCTCTGGTTGGTGCCACGTCTCTGTAAGACACATGAGGTCCAAGTTCTTCTCCAGAATGTGATCATGAATTAAACATGACTTGTTGGAAAGTGACTGCACATTGAAAAGTTCTAATTTAATAGCAGTTGGAATAGGAGCTTTTTGAACCGGTTTAAGGAGACTGAAGTCCACTCCACGTTTTCCTCGCCACTTTGTGCGCAGTGGACTACAAAGGCCTACAGACGCAGCGTTCTGATGACGCCATCGAGGTGCGACACGTCTTTCAGCCCAGGCAGCACTAATCGAATCCGAGTTCGCTTGAGAATAAACGGTTTTCCTTCGAGAGCTTCTATGGATGTAACGAGGTCTACGCAGAAGTCCCAGTTGTTTGATGGTGGAAATAGAAAGAGGAATGGAGCAGTTGTTAAGTTCAAACAACTGCGAAGCGGAATACGTCAACATCCACGAGCCGGTGGAGGCTAGCACAGAGCTAGCCGCTAGCAGCAGGCCCACGGCTCCGAAAAAGATATACAAGAAGCAGAGAGCTGTAACTCGAACGAGCATTACCTTGAAGGAGTACAGGAGAGAGTCCAGAACAGTCCAAAGGACACAGGAAAGGATGAAACTCAAAGGATGATGGTACAAGCAGTTTTTGACACTGTTTTTAAGAGGACTCTTGATAGATTTAATCCACTCCTCCTCTTCAGGCGTGGGTGCTGATATCCTGTAAAGCAGGGGTCACCAACCTTTTTGAAACTGAGAGCTACTTTGTGGGTACGGAGTCATACAAAGGGCACCAGTTTGATAAACTCTTCGGAAATAACAAAGCGTAAATTGAAAAAAAAAGTATAATAAACATATTTTTAAGAACATATTTTAAAGATAGACATTATAAAACATATAATACAAAAAAAGAACAACAACTGAATAAAATGAAATTTTAAATGCAGCTTAGTAGTGAGTTTTGCTATTTTTAGAACAGGTCCATGAGCACCTCAAAAGGTCCTTGGGGGCACCCGGGTGCCCGCGGGCACCATGTTGGTGACCCCTGCTGTAAAGTTTACAGGATATCAGCACATGTTGTTTACAGTGTAAACAACATGGTTGCCCTCAACAACACGCCCATCCGCCTCTTTCTTGCAGGCTTTGATCACCTGGCCTTTGTGATTGGGATTGTATAACTCAAAACAGTTCTGGAGGAGATGGCAACCAGCAGGCAATCAACTCAGGCCAAGAAGTAGTTTTTAAAAAAAAAACAGCAATAAAAATATTAAAAGGAAAGCTTTGGTCTGTAATGAGGAAACACTCACAGGCTTCCTGGGCTCCTCCACCTCCCTGATGCTGAGATTCTCCAGTGGGATGATCCCGTGAGGCTCCTTGTCCTGTAGCAGGGAAGGAAAAGAGGCAAGAACAAGAAAGGAAGAAGGAACACAAGTGAATAATGAGAATTCATTTGAAAAGTTAAACATCAAAGCGAGAAGAGAACCATTAAAGAAAGATAAAGAAATGTCTCAAATAAAGAAATAATCCGACCAAACAGTGAAGAACTAGTGGGGAAGTAATTCATGTCGACACGGTCTGCATGGTTTTGAAATTAACCTTGTGTATTCCCCTCCTCTGCCCTCATGCTCCAGATAAAATATCCTACCTCGTCCATGTACAGGTTTGCAACGCTATGAGAAGCTGGGAATCCCATAGCACACCCATGTTTCTGCTCATAATATTGACCCCCCTTGTGAAGTAGGTTGACTGCAGTTTCAAGAGTTGGAACAGTTGCTCTGTGGAAAGTGTGGTCCTGCTGCTCAGAGTGGTGTCTCATTTTAACCTTAAACAGACCACCTCCACTGCCTCATCAACAGGAATGCGCATAAATAGTGATGTGACATCAAAAGAGACCGTTGTTTCATCAGTCTCCATGATGACATCCCACACCTGATCCACATGATGTTCTGTGTGTGATGTTCTGAGCTGCCAACTAAAGGCATGAGTACAGACACCAGATATTTGGAAACATTGTGACTAAATTAATTATGTTAACAATCGCTCTTAATGGTTGTGAGTTTTAGTTGAACCATACAAACTAGGCGTGGCCTCTCCTAGGTACAGTCTGTGGAACAGAATATGGTCAACAGCCTTGTCCTGCTCCAAATTTTTCAAGGATTCAAGGTTCTTTATTTGTCGTTCCGTCACGTGGTACATGTGATGGAACACAATTGTATATACAGGGTCTGAGTTACATCAAACAAAAGTATTAAAATGTAAAAGAAAAACAGTAATAAGATCTAAGGTATGAACTAAGAAACATAATAATAAAAATACACTAAGTCAAAGTCAAAGTCAACTTTATTGTCAGATCTGCAATATGTACAGTACAGGACATACACAGGACCGAAATTGCGTTTCTCTCAGTCCCTCGGTGCAACAGTAAACATCTAAACATTGAAACACTGAAACATATAATAATAGACATAAGCATAAAATAGTAAAACTAACACTGTCCTGAGTTTTTTTGCATAGTGGTATAAGAGTATGAAAATTTACACCAACTCTAAAACTAAAACATTAAACATTTAATGAACATAATACTGTCCTGAGTTTTTGCATACTAGTATAAAAAAAGAGTATAAAAAGTATAACTAAAATAAACTAAAGGTTTCTAGCATTGACATTTGCAAAGTGGCAAAGCAGCGTATGAGTCAATGTACACAGTATATGTATGAGGTAGTAGTTGATGTTGTTATAGAGGCAAAAAGTGGCATATGCAGTAAGGCACATTGGGCATCCCTAAATAAGACCGTTCAGAGCACACTGTATATGTACCAACAGTGGTGTAGATGTTAGAGTAGTGTAAATAAATGTAAACAGTAGTAATTACATGTAAGCAGTAGTAACAAAAGTAAACAGTATTAATAAATGTAAACAGAGAATGTAAACAGTATTATGATTATAGGCAGTGATGTAATACAGACATTAGTGCAAGTATGAGAGGTAGTGCAAACTGTATGAGCACATGACCGAGAGTTTAGTGAAAACTCGTTTGATGACACAGAGTCTAGTGTTAAAAACTTTGTGTTGAGTGATAATGTGTGAGAAAGTTTTAGTGTTAAGGCAGTTCAAATGGGAGGGAGGGCAGAGCAGGCAGAGTGTTTAGCATTCTGACTGCCTGATGAACAGAGCTGTCTCTCAGTCTGCTGGTTCGAGCCTGGAGACTCCTCAGTCTCCTCCCTGATGGCAGCAGTCTGAAGCAGCTGTGTAGTGGGTGTGTGGGATCACCTGCCATGCGGTGGGCTTTCCGAGTGAGGCGTTTGCTGTGTAAGTCCTGCAGTGAGGGCAAGGAGGTGCCCACGATCTTCTCAGCTGCTCTCACAATGCGCTGGAGGCTCTTGCGGCAGGATGCAGTACATGCACCAAACCACACAGTGATGCAGCTGGTCAGGACACTTTCTATGGCACCTCTGTAGAAGGTGCTCATGATGGGGGTTGAAGCTCCAGCCCTTTTCAGCTTGCGGAGAAAGTAGAGACGCTGGTGAGCCTTCTTTGCCAGTGCTGCAGTGTTCCTGCTCCAGGACAGGTCCTTTGAGACGTGCACTCCCAGGAACTTGGTGCTGTCTACTCTCTCCACTGCGGTGCTGTTGATGGTCAGAGGGGCATGTTGGGCATCCTTCTTCCTGAAGTCCACAACAATCTCCTTTGTCTTCTCCACGTTGAGAGTGAGATTGTTGTGTCCGCACCACAAGGCCAGGCGGCTCACCTCGTTCCTGTAGTCCGTCTCATCGTTGTTGCTGATGAGACCCACCACTGTTGTGTCGTCCGCAAACTTGATGAAGTGGTTGGAGCTGTACGATGGTGTGCAGTCGTGTGTTAGCAGGGTGAATAGAAGGGGGCTCAGCACACATCCTTGTGGGGCCCCTGTGTTCAATGTGATGGTGCTAGATGTGTTACTCCCGACCCGCACTGTCTGTGGTCTCCCGGTCAGGAAGTCTAGCAGCCAGTTACACATTGAGGTGTTCAGCCCCAGACTGTCCAGTTTAAGGATGAGCTGTTGGGGGATGATGGTGTTAAATGCCGAGCTGAAGTCGATGAACAGCATTCTAACATAGGAGTCCTTCGTGTCCAGATGTGTGAGAGCTGTGTGAAGGGCAGAGGAGATGGCATCGTCGGTTGAGCGATTAGGTCGGTATGCAAATTGGAAGGGATCCAGGGAGTCAGGGAGGACAGATGTGATGCTTTTCATGACTAGCCGTTCAAAGCACTTCATCAGGATGGGGGTGAGTGCTACTGGGCGATAGTCATTGAGGCATGCGGGCGTTGCCTTCTTTGGGACAGGGATGATGGTGGTGGCTTTGAAACAGGTGGGGACGATGGCCTGGCTCAGTGAGATGTTAAAGATGTCCGTGAAGACCGCTGCGAGTTCCCCTGCACAGTCCTTCAGCACACGACCAGGTATGTTGTCAGGACCAGAGGCCTTCCGGGCGTTAATCTTGATGAATGATCGCCTTACGCTGTCTGAGGACAGCGTCAGCACCTGGCCATCAGGAGAGGGGGGGAGTTTATGTGCTGGTGTGCTGTTACTTGCCTCGAACCGAGCAAAGAACTCATTCAGTTCATTCAGCGCAGAGGCTGAGCTGTCACAGGTCTGGGGGGGTGGTTTGTAGTTTGTGATGGTCTGTATTCCCTGCCACAGACTGCGTGTATCCCTGCTGTCCTTGAAACGGTGAGCTATTTTCCCAGAATACTGCTTCTTTGCCTTTCTGATGCCCCGGTCCAGGTTGTTTCTGGCTATCCTCAGGCCCACCTGATCTCCCGCTTTGAAGGCAGCATTCCTGGCTTTCAGGAGTCTGTGAACCTCAGCTGTCAGCCATGGCTTCTGATTAGCCCGAACAGTGATGGTTTTGAGGTTGGTAACATCATCAATACACTTGGCGATGTATGAACATACAGTGTCTGAGTACTCCTGGAGACACGTGGTATTGTTTGTGGTAGCAGCTTCTTTGAACATACTCCAATCTGTGGTGTCAAAACAGTCCTGGAGTGCCTCTGAAGACCCCTCTGGCCACACTCGTATCTGCTTGCGGACTGGTTTTGTAAGCATAAAGCATAGCATAAAAACAATACACTGAACAGGAGCACGAACAAGTCTGTGTGAGCAGATGAGCACGGATGAACACAGCATCATGTGATTTTTTTTTCAGGCACTCATCAACTTTTGGTAACCACTTTCTGGATCTCTTTTCAGAAGCTCATAAGTGGTTAAGTCACTGTCATAACTTTTTCATTCCAGTATTTCTGGTTCAAAATCACTGTGCACCTTTTTTCATCTGCTGGGAGGATGATGATGTTTTTGTCCTTGCTGAGAGTGGTGAGTGTGTCCCAGCAAGCATCCATCAGGGCACTAAAGATCAACTTTTTGGGATGAAGATCCTCATTTTGCATATGAACATCTAGTTTTGTATATCACCAACAAACGTTGATCCACTATGAGAAGGTGCTGTTTCTAAGACTGAAGAGCCTTTTGGATAAAAGATTAAACATTTCAACAAATAAGAATTTTTCCAGAGGCCCTTTATGTATTAAAATGTCAGATCTATGAACAGGAAAGAATGCATATGAGAAAAAATAATAATAATAAAAAAAAATATATATATATACAGTATATATATATA
>JBBPBX010004186.1:60916-78150 GCA_038048925.1 Garcialebias charrua | reverse complement strand
TGGTCCATCTCCATCTTATTAGGAGAAATAACAAAACCCAAGAATGAGGTGGTGGAAACATGAAAATCACACTTTTCAGCTTTGACATAGAGACCATTCTGTAGTAGCCGAGTGAGAACGGCCCGTACCTGTTGTCGGTGTGTGGCAAGATCCTTTGAAAAAATTAAAATGACGTCTAAATAAACAAAAACAAACCGATTAATCATGTCTCTCAGAATGTCATTCACCAAGTTCTGAAACACGGCGGGGGCATTGGTTAGTCCAAAAGGCATGACTAAGTACTCATAATGACCGGTGGGGGTGTTGAAAGCGGTTTTCCACTCATCCCCCTCACGAATGCGAACAAGATGATATGCATTACGTAGATCTAACTTTGTGAACAGGTTGGCTCCTTGTAGAAGGTCAAAAGCAGAGTTCATGAGCGGTAGAGGGTATCTGTTCTTAACAGTAATCTTATGCCCCTTTTCCACCGGTCGGCTCGGGTCGGATGTTACGTCATATGTGCGTCGCAGAGACCCCCTTTCATCCTTTCCCACCGGATATTCCGTGCTGCTCCGCGCCAGATTTCTTGAGATTTTTGGGCTGGTTTCAGAGGGGTACTGAGGCGAGCTCACCCGCTCCGGAAGGAGGAAGGAGGAGACTCGAGCTGTTTTCACGGAAGTGAGGGAAGCGATCACGGCAGGACTTTACATGAATAACACGGTAAAAACAATTATTTGTTTTTAAATTTATAGCAAAGATGGGTCTTCAGCTGAACGTGTCCTTAATAAAATCACGTATTGCTCAAAACTGCAGGATTTTAAAAAGTAGGTTCGCCACGAGCAACGCGCGGCGGCGGCTTTATGTCTTTAAAATGTAGCTCAATGAACAGATATAAAATATATTTCATAGCTGACTTTATAGTACGAGGGTTCCTGAGCTCAACCACGCTTTAATATTGTCACGTAGTGGTCAAATCTGCTGCATTTAAAGTAGTTTCGCTTTGACTTCTTCCAAACCTGTGCTTGCACAACGAAAATAAATTATAAAAATTCGAATTTTATTTCAAATAACTCCAACAGGATACATTTAGTATATGAACATGTTGTGATCACACTATAATTTTTTGAAAAATATCAGCTATGTGGTTTTTGATATAATTGATGATATGTGATACAAAGTACAAGGGAGACAAATAATGGAGGTTGCTTGACACAGTTATGTCTATAAAACATTGAATTTTATTTCAAATAACTCCAACAGGATACATTTAGTATATGAACATGTTGTGATCACACTATATTTTTTTGAAAAATATCAGCTATGTGGTTTTTGATATAATTGATGATATGTGATACAAAGTACAAGGGAGACAAATAATGGAGGTTGCTTGACACAGTTATGTCTATAAAACATTGAATTTTATTTCAAATAACTCCAACAGGATACATTTAGTATATGAACATGTTGTGATCACACTATATTTTTTTGAAAAATATCAGCTATGTGGTTTTTGATATAATTGATGATATGTGATACAAAGTACAAGGGAGACAAATAATGGAGGTTGCTTGACACATTTATGTCTATAAAACATTGAATTTGATTTCAAATAACTCCAACAGGATAAAGTCAGTATATGAACATGTTGTGATCACACTGTGTTGTTTAAAAAAAAAAAAAACAGTTTCTGGACTAAATTAATCACATTTTTCTTTTACAGTCAACAGAAGAAAATCTTTTTTTTTTTCTTTTCCATTTATAGATGGCCTCCCTTCACACCTTATAGCCATCCTCTCACTCCAATATGTATTTTTTTTTATTTTTTTTTTTATTTTTTTTAATAGAGAGAAAGAAAGAAAAGAGAAAGTGAGACAACAAAACAACAATTATCCACAAAAAGAGCACAAGGCAAACACACCAAACCTCCGTCCACAATCCTGCAAAGCACATGACAGAACACAGCAACGAAACATACAAGCATAAAGACTGATAATATTCATGACCTTGCATTAGATTTCTATATATAAACATACCCATACCTACAAATATATATACAGTATACATACATATATATTTATATTCATTTATATACCCATCTACATATATCTACATATACATCCCTGCATCCATTTGTGTGTGGTTGTGAGCATGCATAAGTGAATAAGGTTCCTCCAATAGAACATTTAGTAGCGATTGTGAAGCATCAGAGATCTGTCCCCCCAAAGCCCGAGACAGACGAAAGGGCGATCAAAGCCCAAGACCTCAGGAAGGACCCCGAGCCCAGAGTCCCCAGGACCACCCGAACAGGACGAGCCACTCGTCCACTCCCCAGATCCGACCAAGGGGAAGAACCGGACGAACCCCACCAGGGACCACACACAATGACCCCCCGGGGTCAACAGCGACAAATGCACAGGCCCCCGCCAGAGCCCGCTGCACCGATGTAGCCCCAGGGCCGGACACCGATGCTCGGGCACCGGGGACGCCCACCCCTCAGGCCCAGACCCGACAGGACCAGAGGACCCGAGCCCCGCCAGGCAGCCACCAGGCCGAGCCGACCAACGCCCAAGCGCCCAGCCCCAGATAGTGAGGGTCCCAAGCACGCCCGCAGGCAGAGGAACACCCACCAGGGGGCCACGTGGCAGGAGCGCGACACTAGGTAGCCTCAGAAGTATCAGAGAGGGGGCAGTCCAAGTCCCAGCCTGACACTTAAACATTCATACACAGACACACTCATTTAGACCCACCCTCATCCTCACCCTCAGTCATAGAAAGACAAACAATAACGACACGTTCCATTCATAATCCCGAAGCACACTCTATACCCCCCAGGTCCAAGACATGTACCTGCTCCCTACATGGGGCAGCCCACATCCAAACCCAGGAGGTAGGCCCATTCATTCTGGGGTGGAGAGTAGCAGACATCCAAGATCCGGCCCACCCCGCGCCCCGCCGACAGGACAGGGCAGGACACTCGAGCCCAAGCAGCCCCAGGGGGAGCGCACTGCCAGTCCCGCCCACGGCAAACCCGCAGGCCCCGAACCCCCCCACACCCCAGCACAACCCCTGACGGCCCACCCCCAGAATGTCCGCCAGGCAACCAGGGGGGTAAGAGAAAAATAAATAAATAATATATATATATATAAATAAATACATAAATAAATAAAATTGAAATTAACAAATCAAGACCCCGACACACACACCCCCGTCCCCAAATGTATTGTTGGTGAGTGTTGTTCTAAAGTGTACTTAAAAAGGAAAGAGAAGGAGCAAAGGCTGGCATTGTACCAGTTTCCCCTCCACTCCAACTCTAACCCAAGCCCTAATTGTCTAAATGCATAATGTTGAGTGAGCACAGGCATGGGGGCGAGAGTGATGTCATCCCGCCACCCATAACAATGTGCTCACTCCATTCCCTATATGTGACTTTTATGAAGAAGTTTATGAATGAATGTCTAAAGTGTATATAAAATTGAGTCCCAGGTGTTCTGAACAACAGAGATGTAGAACCATCGCAGCACACCCGAGACTCAAATTCCCTACATGTATTAATTTAAGATGAAGTCAAAGTCAAAGTCAAAGTCAACTTTATTGTCAGATCTGCAATATGTACTGTACAGGACATACACAGGACCGAAATTGCGTTTCTCTCAGTCCCTCGGTGCAACAGTAAACATCTAAACATTGAAACACTGAAACATATAATAATAGACATAAGCATAAAATAGTAAAACTAACACTGTCCTGAGTTTTTTGCATAGTGGTATAAGAGTATGAAAATTTACACCAACTCTAAAACTAAAACATTAAACATTTAATGAACATAATACTGTCCTGAGTTTTTGCATACTAGTATAAAAAAAGAGTATAAAAAGTATAACTAAAATAAACTAAAGGTTTCTAGCATTGACATTTGCAAAGTGGCAAAGCAGCGTATGAGTTAATGTACACAGTATATGTATGAGGTAGTAGTTGATGTTGTTATAGAGGCAAAAAGTGGCATATGCAGTAAGGCACATTGGGCATCCCTAAGTAAGACCGTTCCCATGAAGAGGGCGGAGGTGCATGTTCAGGGATGGGGAGAAAAATATCTGCAGGAACAGTGCTCCCACAGCGAGTCAGCTCCCCCGCTGACCCTGCGTACCCCCCCAGCTCGCCAAGGTCCACCCAAGGAGCGAGGAAAAAGAAACACCTCTCCGACCGCCAGGCCATTGAGCCAAGACCAGAGAGGGACACGGCCCCGAGGGCCGCCAACAGCAGAACCAACAGCCCACACCCACCAGGGCCGCCGTGACCCCTGCGAACCGCAGTCAGCCCGCCGCCCTAGAGGACACAAAATCCCACATGGACGACACGGCCAAGAGCGCCCGCCCAACCGCCGACAGAGCCAGGAAGCACCAAGAACAGGCCCCAACCAGGGCCCGCACACCGGCCAAGCATAGTCCAAGACCATCATCAAGGACATCCACTCAATCCCCACCCCAGAAGAAATACTACACCCACCCTTCATATTAACAACTTTCAGAACACATAACACATTAGACACCCAGGCTGGGTTTGCCCGCCCCCTCCCATCGGCCACCAGTCACGCCCCCAGACACCCACCCCCCAGCATATGAACCCCCAACCCACCAGCGAGCCGAGGGCCCCCGGCCAGAGCCGGGCACCAGAGCGCCAGTCAGCCCATGCCCGGCGACCCGCCCACCAGAGCCCACGATCCCCGATCCCCACCAGGCCCAAGCCCGGGGACGACACGCCCCCAGAGTCCCAAGCCCCCGGCACCCGCCGGGGGCTTTCAACAGAAGAAAATCACCAGAATTCAACAACCTGTGTCATCTTCTGGAGGAAGACGTGAGACACCAGATGGAAATTTGTTACTTCTGTTTGTCACTTCAAACTTTTCCTATTAAACGTTATATTTTCTTAAGTGGTGTCCTCGAACATTCAATTTCCTAAACTTATTTTATAATGTGAAGTGTGTATTGTGTTTAAATCCATACTGGAAGTTAAGAGAACTTTCCATTTGCATTTGACCTTTAAAGAATCATAAGATAAAGATTATTAGAATCTGCTCAACTGTTATTACGTTATAAATTATTTGGTTCTAGGATGAAGTCATACAAAAAAAGTCAAAAATTAAAAGTGGCCAAAGTCCTTTGGACAGTTTAAAGTTAAAGAATTCACAGACCATCCATCTACCATCTACCATCTACCACCCAGCAGCAACTTTACCAGGGAAACTCTGGCAGTTTCAAAGATCACAGTGTGATGTTTTAAATCAACTTTATTTATAAAGCACATTTTAAAAACCACAGGGTCAACCAAAGTGCTGTACAATAACATAAAAGACAAGTTAATTAAAAACTATAAAAAGCATACAAAAATAAATACATATACCAGTCTTACTGCAGGTGTGTTAACATGCCATAAAAGATAAGATCTCGTGTTAAAAGCCAAGGAATAAATGTGTGTTTTTAAATAAGATTTAAAAAGTTTTGAGGACTGTCAGCAGCAACTGCTCAGCTGATCTGAGATCGGGGAGGGCAGGAAGGTTGAAGCAGCTCAGATAAATATGGTTTTGCAACTTTATCAAGCACCTTGTGCATAACTAAATAATAAAATATGCTTTAATACATCTTTATTGTAAAAATACTAAATTGGAAAATACATGGGTTTAAAGAAGGCAACAAGGTAGGATTATGAATTGGGTTTAAAGATTACAGCTCATGAGGTACTCATTATAGCATGACATCTCTTTCACAACATTCTGTCAAAGCCTTTATTGTGTTCTTCTTCTAGTGGTGGCTAGTACTGTAGTAAATAGCTTGAGGGAACACTACTGCCACCATGTGGTAAGACGAGTAGGATTCTGGACCCCGCCCACAGAAGGGGTACAAAAAAGCTGTGGAAACAGAACATAGATGTGACCCGACCCGAACTGAGCCGATCTGAGCCGATCCAACCCGAGCCGAGCCGAGCGGTGGAAAAGAGGCATTATTGAGACCTCTGTAATCAATACAGGGACGGAGTGATCCATCCTTTTTGCTAACAAAAAAGAATCCCGCCCCGGCTGGAGAGACAGATGGCCGAATGATGCCCGCTTGGAGGGACTCCCTGATGTAGTCCCTCATGGTTACTTGTTCTGGAGCAGAAAGAGAGTAGAGAGCGCCCCTGGGGGGAGTGGAGCCGGGAAGTAAGTCTATAGGGCAGTCATAAGGACGGTGAGGAGGCAGGGCGGTGGCTCTGGACTTGTTAAACACCTCTTTGAGGTTGTGATATTCGATGGGAACCTTAGAGAGATCAGGATAATAATCCTCAGAAACAGTCACAGAGTCTTTAGACAGCACAGCGTCCATGAGGCAGGAGGACAAACATTCCTCAGACCAGCCTAAAATCTCCCCACCTCTCCAATCAAAATGAGGGTTGTGTTTTTTCAGCCAGGTGGCACCCAATATTATCGGTGAGTTAGGAGAGTTGATTACCAAAAAGTTTATTGTTTCTTTGTGATTACCCCCTACATGTAACGTGACTGGTTCAGTGATCTGAGACGCAGTGTTTAGTGGGTGACCATCCAAGGCCACCACAGAATGTTTTTTAGGGGAATTAAGAATCTTAATCCCTGACCCGACTGCAAACCCATAGTCAATGAAGTCAGTATCAGCCCCGGAGTCAATGAACACTTTAATGGAGGTGGGTGACTTACCCGGGACGACGAGGTCTGCATTCAGGGCAAACGGTGAGAGGAGTTCAGACTCTTGAGTCCTGCTCAGTGAACATCCCCTCGCGTTCACTGAGCAGGTCCTTTTACCGGACAGGAGGAGGCGACGTGTCCAGCACCACCACAGTAAAAACAGAGGTTGTTTTTGCGTCTTCTCTCACGCTCGGCAGGAGTGAGTCTGCTACGGCCCAGTTGCATGGGTTCCTCCGTGGGGAGAGAAGCAGGTCTAGGAGGTAGGTTCAGAGCGTGAACCGGCTGCCGGACTTCATCCACAAACTTGGTGATTGGTGGGCGGCGTGAACCTCGATAATAATAATAATAATAATAATAATAATAATTAATTCAATTTATAACGCACTTTTCATTACTGAAAATCTCAAAGTGCTACACATATATTGAATGCTACACACATTCATAAACCGGTGGCGGCAGACTACCATGCAAGGTGCTTTCCAGTCCTACCGGGAGCAACTCAGGGTTAAGTGTCTTGCCCAAGGACACAACGACACATGGTGCAGGTCCCGGGAGTCGAACCGCCAACTTTCCGATCGGGAGACGACTGCCATTACCACTACGCCACGGATCCCTCGAGCGCTCAGCCAAACGAAGGTCCACCCTGGTAGCTAACTCTTCGAGGTCCAGAAGTGACTCAGGGTAGCGTTTCAGTGCTAGTCCATCCTTAATGTTGTCATTAAGTCCCTGAAAAAAGGCATCTGTGAGTGCCTCCTCGTTCCAGTGGCTGCCTGCAGCAGTAGAATGAAAGTCAATGATATATTCAGTAACTCGACGGTTACCTTGAGTGATGGAGAAGAGGCGTCTGGCCGCCTCTCGCTCAGGAAGAACGGGATCAAAGACTCTGCACAGTTCCTTGGCAAAATTCTGAAAAACATAGCAAAAACGTGAATCCCGTTGCCATTCGGTGGTTCCCCACCTCTTGGCTTTGCCAGAGAGGAGGGAGATCATGTATGCCACTTTTGACCTCTCAGAGGGAAAACAGGATGGTTGGAGCTGAAAATGGATTTCACACTGGGTGATAAACGGGCGGCATTGGTCGGGTTCACCAGAAAACAGTTCTGGTGGGGTTAACTTGGGCTCCCGGGCTGGTTCTGATGGTGGTCCGACAGCGCCTGAGTCCTGCTGGTGAGTTTGGGGCGCCATCTCCTTTAACATACGAACAATGTCAGTCATACCAGATTCTAATTTAGAAATAGCCCCTTCGACACCAGAGCGCCAGTCTTCAGAAGGTGAGTGGTCCATAATATTGGCCAGATAGTTCTGTCAAGAACCCCAAATGACCGGACCAAAATCACCACAAAAGTTTAGACAATTAAATCAAAGTTTTATTTTTTCTTTCTTTGTTCTGCTCTGATTGGCTCTGGTGTCGATCAGGGACCACTGGCTGGAACGAGTCGTCTCACAGATGGATGGGTTTTCAGAGCGGGGAGAAACTCCAGCTGATCAGGTCCGCTGCGGGGAGGGGCTGATGCCAGTGAAGGAAAACAGCCGGCCGCAGCGAGGCGTGACGTAATCCAGCAGATGAAGGAACACACCAGGACGCAGGAGAGCAGATGATCCAAATTGGGACAGGCGATGAGACGAAGTGAGGCGATCCAGGGTCAGTCACGTTAATCCAGCAAACGACAGTCCGAGAGGGAGAAGGCAGAGGCAGGTGTGCAGGCAGGCGAGACGTCAGAACCAGGAAATCAATGAGGCGAGGACACATGAAACAGGAAGAGGGACAGAAACGGGCGCGGGATAACTACTTGCTGTGAACAGTTTTCGACTATCTGGCAAATACCTGGTGTGAGAGTCTGGCTTATAAAGGGTGTAGCAGCAGGTGCAGCTGATTTGAAACTAATCAGCGCAGCGGTGAGGACAAACCGGTTTCAAAATGAAGACAAACCTAAACCCACACACCGACAGGAGACAGAACAGAATCCAGAAGCAACAAGCAGTGTACAGAGTGGTGTTAAAATCTAACCTAACAGGCGTGAATCGTGACACTTGTTTCACTGGAGCGGTTTGCAGCCGAGTGTGATGCGGCCAGGATGAGGATCAGCTCCTCCAAATCTGAGGCCATTGTCTTGAGCCAGAAAAGGGTAGCATGCCCTCTCCGGGTCGGGGAGGAGGTCCTGCCCCAAGTGGAGGAGTTTAAGTATCTCGGGTCTTGTTCATGAATGAGGGAAAACTGGAGCGTGAGATCGATAGGTGGATAGGTGCAGCGTCCGCAGTGAAGCGGGCGCTGTACCGGTCTGTCGTGGTGAAGAGAGAGCTGAGTCAAAAGGCAAAGCTCTCAATTTACCGATCGATCTACGTTCCCACCCTCATCTATGGTCATGAGCTTTGGGTTGTGACCGAAAGAACGAGATCTCGGATACAAGCGGCTGAAATGAGTTTTCTCCGCAGGGTGGCTGGACTCTCCCTTAGAGATAGGGTGAGAAGCTCAGTCATCCGGGAGGGACTCGGAGTAGAGCCGCTGCTTCTCCACATCGAGAGGAGCCAGTTGAGGTGGCTCGGGCATCTGGTTAGGATGCCTCCTGGACGCCTCCCTGGTGAGGTGTTCCGGGCATGTCCCACCGGGAGGAGACCCAGAGGAAGACCCAGGACACGCTGGAGGGACTATGTTTCTCGGCTGGCCTGGGAACGCCTTGGGATTCCCCCAGAGGAGCTGCTTCAAGTGGCTGGGGAGAGGGAAGTCTGGAACTCCCTGCTGCTACCCCTGTGATCTGACCCCAGATAAGCGGAAGAAAATGGATGGATGGATGAATATTATAATAATATTAATATGATAATATTATAATAACTATGATAACTGTAGATCCTCCTCTGATTTTATCTTCAAATGGTGTCCCTATTGAGTTTGTTGATTCCTATAAATATCTGGGTATCCTGATCGATTCACATCTCTCTTTTAAACTCCACGTGGAAAACCTAGTGAAGAAACTGAAAGTTAAACTGGGTTTCTTTTTCAGAAACAGATCATGTCTAACACTGAATGTTAGGAAACGCCTTGTGTCTGTGACTTTCCTTCCCTCCATTGATTACGGTGACATTCTCTACATGAATGCTCCTACAAGCACCCTGCGGATGTTGGATGTTGTCTATCATGGTGCACTAAGATTCATAACTGGCTGTGATTATCGTACCCACCACTGCACCCTGTATTCACTGGTTAACTGGACATCATTAACCTCACGCAGACTCTTCCACTGGTACATTTTCATCTTTAAATCACTTCTTGGTCTGCTGCCCTCATACATCTCCTCCTACATGTCTTTGCGTGAGTGCAGCTACAGTGTGCGCTCTCAGGACATGATTACCTGCAGTGTTCCGTCAGTGAGGACTGAACTTGGAAAAAGGGCCTTCTCCTATTCCGCTCCTGCTTCATGGAATATCTTACAAAAAGATCTGAAGCTCTCGACCTTGACTTCTCTAAATGGTTTTCAGAATCTGTTGGAATCCTGGCAAAAACCAATGCAGATTTGTTCCTGTCTTTGATTTTATACGTCTACCTTATAATGTTTTGCTAGTTTTTTGATACTTTGTTAAAAAAAAAAAAAAAAAAATCTTTTGTTTTTTTCTCTCTTTTTGTTTTCTATTGTTTATTGTTTGTTTGTTTATTGTTTAATGAAATTCTATCACTGCTGTTCATTGTTCTTTAGTTTTAGCAGGTCGCTTTCGTAAATGAGCCCATGAGGTTCAAAAGATTTACCTGACTAAATAAAGGTTGAATGAAAAATATAATAACTGTAACTATAATATTATAATAACTATGATAACTATAATATTATAATAAATATAATATTATAATAACTATAATATTATAATAACTATAATTGTAATTTTATAATAACTATAACTATAATATTATAATAACTATGATAACTGTAATATTATAATAAATATAATATTATAATAACTATAACTATAATATTATAATAACTATAATAATGATAATATTATAATAACTAACTATAATACTATGATATCTTTAGTATATTTGATTTGATTTGATTTGATGTTTATTCATTCATTTTAAAAGAACAATACAAGACAGTTTCATCAGATACAAGATTACAAGTAGGATAAAATGAAGGGAGCAGAAAGAAGATGAAATCTTATTATATCTGCCCCTATTTCACAGTTTGTTCAACCAATGATAACTTTCAAGCAACATCACAGAATGAATAGTTCTACCTATTTTCCTAACTGTAATACACAAACTACATCACAAAATGAATAATTCTACTTAATTTTCCTGACTGTAAAACATAAACTAGATCACAAAATGAATAATTCTACTTAATATTTCTAACTGTAATACACAAACTACATCACCCATAATTCTAATTAATTTTCTAATTCTAATTTTTTTATTTTTTTTATTTTTTTATAATTTTATTTAATTTTCCTATTTTTTTTAAATTAATTTTCCTAACTGTAATACACAAACTAGATCATAAAATGAATAATTCTACTTAATTCTACTTAATTTTTCTAATTGAAATACACAAACTAAAAGATGGCACAACATCAAGATGTTCACAAAATGAATAATTCTACTTAATTTTCCTAATTGTAATACACAAATTCATCACAAAAATGAATAATTCTACTTAATTTTTCTAACTGTAATACACAAACTGCTTCATAAAATGAATAACTCTACTTAATTTTTCTAACTGTAATACACAAACGTACCGTACATCATAAGTACAACATAATTGTAATACACAAACACGCAAGATTACATCATATAGTTTTTGAGCAAGTCCTTTTTGACCTTTTTCTTAAATGTATACATTGATTTTTCATTTTTAACATCACTCTCCAGAGCATTCCACAATCGAATTCCCTGAATTGAGGTAGACCGTCCTTTTAAGCTGGTTCTGAATTGTGGTTTGATGAATATCTCTGTCCCTTTGAGATTGTAATAACTTTGTCTTTTTATAAAATTTCTTTGGATATTTAAAGGTAATGTGTTATTATGAGCCCTATACATAATTGATAAAATACTATATTCTACCAATTCCTGGAATTTCAATAAGTTTAGTTGAATAAACAAGGTGTTTGAAGGGTGAGTGAAATGTTTTCTGGTGATTACTCTTACAGCTCTCTTTTGTAAAATAAAAACAGGCTTTGTAATAGTTTTGCATGCTTTTCCCCAAACCTCAATACAATAGATTAAATGTGGAGCAATGATTGTGTTATACAACATATGTAAAGCTTTATCAATTAAAAAATCCCTGACTTTATACAGTACTGCAATTGCTCTAGCTAGTTTTTTTTAATAGAATTTACATGATGTTTCCATGTCAGTTTGTCATCAATGATAACACCCAGAAACTTCACTTCACTCACCCTCTGGAGTGAGGGTGAAACGTTTCTGCTAAAAAGAAACTGTCCAGATGAACTGATTGAGAATGAGCGGATTTGATACCTGGACTATTGAGAATTAACTTTCTTCACTTCACTCACTTTACAGATCACAACATCTTCAATTTCAAATGGATCGTCATCAACAATTCCCTTTTTGTTACTGAAAATCATGTAGTTAGTTTTATCTAAATTCAAAGATAATTTGTTTAATTTAAACCAAGTTTGTATTTTTATAAATTCTGTTTTCATCATATCCAAAATCTGTTTTATGTCATTACCCGAACTGAAAAAGTGTATAACTATACTATAATATTATAATAACTATAATAACTATAATATTCTAATAAATATCACTATAATATTCTAATAATTATAACTATAATAGTTTAATAACTTTAATAACATAGTATAATAACTATGATAACTATAATATTATAATAACTACAGGGAACCCTCGAGTTACGTCAGGGATCCGGACCTACGGGTGTGACTTAGGTCGATTCTGTCGTATCTCGCGGACCAAAAACACGTGCCTGTCGTAGGTCCGCATTTCTGACGTAGGTCGAGGCTATACCGTTAACGGAGCGCCGCACACACATTTAACGGCATGAGAATGAACAAGCGGACATCCTGTGCCATAAACATGCACAGAACTTTATTTACAAACACTTAGATAACACATTATACCACACATTCATCCATAAACACACAAAACCAGTACAGCATGTACTGTACAGGTAAAGTACTGTACAGTAATGTTTTTTTCAGCACAGACAAAGCATACAAAATACAAATCTCTTCCTGAACAGTTCTCAGCCATAATCTGCAAATGAGTTCAACCATGAAACATGAACACTTCTCTTTGAGCAGCAGCTGTTAACATCAAAATGCAGTAAATCATAAGGAACTCCCATGCACCAATCATGCACCAAATCAGCCAAATCATCAGAAACATGTTGCAACCATCATGTTTTTGAAACCAGTGCAGTCCATGTGGTGTTTGTGTGCAGTCCATGTGCATGAAAAAGTCCATGAACTCTAAAAAAGCTAGAAGCAGCAGAAAAAGGAAACAAGGAAACAAAATGTCCTTACTTTGACTGAAGTGTAGGTAGACACTGATGTTTTTCTCAAGTTCAAACCTGGATCAGATGGAACTGCTTAGCCAGTGCTCAACCATGAATCAACCATGAACACTCAAGGCACTGTACCCCTCCCCCACCTTGCCGCTTGCCGTAATGACGCACTTTTTTTGCCGTATCTCGATTACATACTTATAATGTATTTCTGTCGTAAGTCCGTTTTTTCGGTCGTATGTCGACGGCATTCTTTCAAAGAGGCCTGTTGTAAGTCCGCGTTGCCGTAGGTCGCAGGTGTCGTAACTCGAGGGTTTCCTGTATGATAACTATAATATTGTAATAAATATAACTAAAATATAATAACTATAATATTATAATAACTATGATAACTATAATATCATAATAACTACAATGACTATAATATTATAATAACTATGGTAACTATAACTATAGTATTATAATAACTATAACTATAATATTATAATAACTATAATCTAATAACTATAAAAGTATAAAAACTATAATAACTATAATATTGTAAGTATAATAATTCACTGACTCTTATTAATGAACAATAAATCTTAAATCTGGGGTGGACGTGGCGTAGTGGTAATGGCAGTCATCCCCCGATCGGAAGGTTGGAGGTTCGAATCCCGGTTCCCCACACCATGTGTCGTTGTGTCCCTGGGCAAGACACTTAACCCCGAGTTGCTCCCGGTAGGACTGGTAGGCGCCTTGCATGGCAGTCTGCCGCTACCAGTGTATGAATGAGTGTATGAATGGGTGGATGGTTGGTATTGTAAAGCGCTTTGGGGCCCCTCATAGGGGGCTGGAAAGCGCTATGTAAATAAGCTCCATTTACCATTTAAATCTTCCTCTCTTTGAAACATGCTTCTAAATCATGTCAAACTGATTTGCTTATATTGTTATTACTGTATTATTATTATTATTATTGTTATTATTACACCTTTATTTAGGCAGGTTAGGGTTAGGGTTAATTAAAAAAAAGTGTGGTTTATTCATAGTTAATTGGTTGGTTTTGGGTCGGGCTTGGAAAAAATTATACGGGTTTGGGCCAGACCAGGTCCGATTATTTTAGGCCCGAATGTAACTCTAGGCGGTGGGGTAAGGGATCTGGGGGTTCTCCCCCAGAAAATTTTGAATAAAGAAGATGCCATTTCCTGCATTGTGGTGTATTTTAACAGGTTATTACTACATTTACCTCCATAAGAAAACACTTGCTTCAATAACTATTTTAGAGAGCATGGTGGTTTGAGTATTCTCCCATTAATCTCTATCTCCGGCACTCGGCAAGGCAGGTCGCATATCTTTCTGCTCTTCCCTCCCTAAGTTTTTCCTACTCCCTGCTTGCTTTTCGTCTCGTCTGCGACCCTTCAGCGCTCACTCGAACCAATATGGAATTAATCAATTGGGCTGTTTCTTCAATGGATAAGATTTTTTCCACGAAGCGGACCGTGTCAGGAGAAGCTGTCTGTCCCTCCGACACACACGCGGCTGGATACGTGCTGGACTCGTGGGGTCAGTGGCAGCCCATGTGTCTGTCCGTTCTGAGTGTCGAAGACGTGGAGGATTTGTGGATTATTGGATTATTGGTAGCAACTGCTCTGTTTTTTGGCGTAACCGGAGTTGTTTGTTATCGGAAGCTGAGGGAGGCTTCGGCGGCTATCAGAGCGCTGTCGGGACTGCCTGATCAGCAAAATTCTCTGAACCGGGTCGTGGGCTCCTCATCCCAGCTGCTGTATGAGCTCAATCGCACGATTGGTGCAGTGGTGGACCACCGTGCACCTGCTGTCCGTTTTGGGACTTGTTTGCAGCCACCCAGGATCGATCAAGGGACAGGTGGAAGCTCATGAAAGCGGGGCAGAGCAGAACCACATATTTGGATTTCTTTCGGCCATGAAACAGCACCCACAGACTTGGAGGCGGCAGTGGAAAAGAACACTGTGGTCTATTTGGATAACAAACGAAACATTATCTGGCTTCTGCACATGTCCTTGACAAGCGGGCTGTGGGAATCCATTCTCCTAGAGTGAGGAGTTGAAGAGCCCCCCCCCCTCCCCCTCCCCAGAGATTTCTGTGAGGCTTCGGATAACACCCAGCTGCACACCTGCTGAACTTTGTGTTTGTCTGAAATTAATCATGGACACAATCTCCTTGCCTGCCGTATTTCCTTTGTTATTGTACCTAAATGTGCTCTGATATGGTTTTTACTGAATCACGCGGTGTCTTGAAGACAAAATGTGATTCATCTTTTTTTAATATCAATGCTGTGAATCCCAGTGTTTCTGCCTGTTTTTCCTGCTTTTGACCTTCATCTGGAGACAGATTGGGCCTGGCCGCGCTAAGAGTATATCAATGTGTTGAATAAACATGTCGTGTGTTGATAAAACATATCGTGTGTTGATAAAACATGTAATATGCTTTGTTTTGCTGCAGCTTTTGCACTCATTTCTCTCTGGATGCCTGCAATACATACTTACGTTGTAATCGGTGGAAATTGATGCAATGTTAATAAAACTCCTTGATTCCTTGATTCCTTGATTAATCAAGTAGAATCGATTAGTTCATGAAGAAATATGAAACCGCGCTGGGTGAACTAATAGGATCTGCGAGGCCTCCTCTGTCTGAAGAGCCATGGTAGCCATGGAGGTCTTGACAGAAGAGCAGGAAAGGTTATGTACAAATAATAATAATGTTTTTTTTTTTTTTTTCAGCTGCTCCCTTCTTCAAGGGAATCCACAGCAAAATAACTCTCATGAAGACCGGCAATTGCCTTTACTCCAGATATTCTTCCTGATGCAACCACAAACAACTGAGCTACCACAGCCCTCTGTGTGGAGCAGAGAACTGCTATCTAGGGTGACTGGGGTGAGCAGATGGTGGGGGGCCTTGCTCAGGGGCCCAGGATGGAGCAAGTGAGGTGGAGGCAGGTGTGGGTGTTTCACCTTTCCTACCTGCTTTTTGATATTGTCTGTCCAGGGAGTGGAACCGGTGACCTTCCGATCACAGGCTCACCTTTTCTAACCTCTGCACCACCACTCCCCACAGATAATAGTAAAGTGAAAAATAAATAAAGGTTGAATGAATGAAAAAAAAAGTATTTACTCTATTTCATCTTGTCATTTGAATAATTGCTTCTAATTATTTAACTAGATTCCTCTTCTGATGAAATGAAATGCTAAAAATCCTATATTTAGCATCAAACTTTATTTATTTGGAGCTCCAAGCTCATAGAACAGAAGAAATGCACATTTATAATTAACTCTCCCTCCTCATTTTCAGTTCAGTTTTTGCCTCATTCACGTTCCGTCACTGAAGATAAAAGCTTTGTAAGCTCCATCATCCAGGTAGATAAGAACAAAAAGGTTAAATCATCATCTGGACCCGTTTCTTTAAGTGAGACTGTCCAGATGATAAGATTTAACTTTTGTTGTCACTGAGGAACTATACGTCCAAAGTGAGTAAACAAACACGCCTCAGCCCTATTTTCTACATAATAGCTGCTGTTGCATGCGACATACTTGCGTTTTCAACTTGGCTCCTGTAAGAACAGTCTACACACGCAACATTTTATTTTTTTTCTCATTCGTAAAATTTTATAATCAGGGAAATTTCTGGGGACAGCTTTAGCCGGGGACAGGTCGTCCAAAATGGGGACTGTCCCTGGAAATCATGGACATCTGGTCACCCTACTTTACATAAATGTCTCTTGTTGTGTATACCTCATGTGTGTTCGTCTTCTAAAACAGGTCTCTCTTGTAAACAGGTCCTCGAGGCTCAGTGAGACTAACCTGTAAAAGCTTGAATGAATAAACAGCGTGGACTTTCTACCAGAGTCCTTATTTTAAGGAACAGCTGACAACACTATGGCTGATGAACCAATTAACTATTCAACATAATATCACTTCACAAATTAACAGACTATCACTTAAGTGGCACCTCCGGTGGAAGACTCCTTACTTCTTGTCTACACTCACTGTGGTAAAGCTGTGCATGTTTAAAATTCCAGTCTAGTATAGAAAGTAATCCCGTAAACAACATAATCTTGTCAGTTGTCA
>JBBPBX010004186.1:28075-51746 GCA_038048925.1 Garcialebias charrua | reverse complement strand
AAACACTCCTGCTGTTTTTCAAGCTCGTTAAAGGTACAGTATGCAGTTTCTGTAGAACTCCAGCACTTAGAAATATTTTCAACAGGCAAAGCATTCTGATCCCGCTCTGCCCCCTTGTGGTCTGTTAAATTTCAAATTCAAGCTCTGTTTTTATTGGCTGATTCAAATTCAAGCTCTGTTTTTATTGGCTGGTTACAAACTCTGTTTTTATTGGCTGGAAAATGGTGGGTCACCTTTTCTTTTTAGAAATGCTTATTTACCACCTGGAGAAGCAAGGGGACAATATATATATATATTTTTTTCAGAGATTACCTGGCTAACATCAGTCTGTCAGGAGGTAGTGACAGAGTGAAGAAATATGTTCATAAAAAAAGCTACATACTGCAGCTTTAATTACATTTTCCAAGATTTCTTAAATATTTTTGTTTATTTGGACGACATCCTGATCTACTCTCTGGACAAGGATCAACTCACCTAGCGTGTGAGAACGGTTCTTCAGACTCTATGTGAGGGTTTCATGTCTCATCCGTGTCATTTCTGGATGTCATCTTTGAGGGCAAATGGAATTGGATAGAACTTGAGAAGCCGGAGGCTATGGTGGAATGGACAGTTACAGAGACCAGGAAGTGTTTCCTTGGTTTTGCCAACTTCTATTGAAGGTTCACAGAATTGCTGCCCCTCTCACTTGTGTCACTGAAATCCCATTGTTGTGTATGTACAGTTTCTTTTTTATTGTTTATTTCATCATCTTGTGAGGTACTGCTACCAGAAATAATAGCACACTATTCCTGATTGTGTTGTGTGAGTTTTCTAACGAGACCCAAGGGTGGGGAATCAAATCCATGAGAAATATGAGTGATTTTTGAATAGTAATAAGGGTGATTCAGTTCATGATGAAAAACTACTGAAGAATCTGAAAGTACTTCATTGTGTGTTGAAACTCAAATACAAGCAGAAACAGGAGGCGCAGCAGTCCGGTGGTGGAACGTTGACCCCAGCGAGTTCTCCAGTTCAACATGTGCGACAGAATGAAAGCAGTGAAAATTAAACACTTCTGCATTTATTACAACATGGAATAAATAATTCACTGTAAAATTTAGAAATGCATAATTTAATTTGACCAATTTAGATTAGATTAAACTAAACATTATTGATCACTTGGGAAGATGCCTTCAGGGAAATTAAAATTCCAGCAGCATCGTACAGGTGATAAAAAAGAAACTGTTACATAATTTGAAACAGCAGGAAATGTAATTATAGTATAAAGCTGCTGATTAACTCACTGTGAGGAATTTCAAATGTGAAAGCTTCTTAGCACTGCACATGAGGCCGCCCCACAGGACAGAAACAGAGCCTCAACTCCTGTATTTTCCAAGGAAATGCATAAATTATTGTAAATCTATTGGTTGCTAAATCATATGCTATGGTAGACCAGTGTCAGTATTGTGGTCTCAGAATCCTGAGGCTGCAGGTTAGAGTCCACATTGTATCAGGAAAAGCATCCGCTGTAAAACCATTGCCAAATCGTTCATGCAAAATGTGGCTGCAGCCCTGCAGAAGGGAGCAGCTGAAAGAAATATACCGTAATCCATGATGCAAAAACATTGAAATATTGTAATGCATGAAATAACATAATTTGTTTTAGGTATTTATTAAGATTTATTTGTATAACCAGGGAAATTCCATTGTGATGACAGATCTGTTTAAAGGTAGGCCAGAGCTTTGTAACTGGGAGGAAACTGGAGCACTGGGAGAAAACCCACACAAACACAAATAAACCATGCAAACTCCACAAAAAGAGATCAACCTGATTATTGAACCTTCTGTCAGGCAACAGTGCTAACTACCAAACCATCCTGATGCATGCTCAATAATCGTGACGGCAGCTGAGAAGATTGTTGCACCTCCTTCCCCTCACTACAGGACTTACACAGCAACCACCTCACCCGAAAAGCCCTCTGCATGACAGGTGATCCCACACACCCACTACACAGCTGCTTCAGCCTGCTGCCATCAGGGAGGAGACTGAGGAGTCTCCAGGCTCGAACCAGCAGACTGAGAGACGGCTCTGTTCATCAGGCAGTCAGGATGCTAAACTCTCTACCTGATCTGCCTTCTCTCCCACTTGTACTGCCTTAACACAAAACACTTTCACACATTACCACACAACACAAAGATTTAAAAAACTAGACTCCATGTCATCAAAACGGGTTATACACTCAACTTGCGGTCATGTGCTCATTCAGTTTGCACTACTTCTCATATTTGCACTGTTTGTATTACATTACTGCCTATAGTCATACTACTGTTTAGATTTACATTTACACTACTGTTTACATTTACTGTTTACATTTATTACTACTGTTTACATTTATTACTACTGTTTACATTTATTACTACTGTTTAAATTTACATTTATACTACTTTTTATATCTACTATATATATCACTACTGCTGATATATATATATTCTTAATATTAGCCTTATTGCATATGCCACTTTACCTCTATACCAATATCAACTATCTCATACATATACTGTGTACATAAACTTCATATGGTGCTTTGTCACTCTATTACAAATGTCAATGTAAGAACCTTCTGTTACGATCCATTAGGTTTGAACCCAAACAGAAGGGTCAGGCTAAAAGGAGGGGGGTCAGCGGGGCCGCTGACCGTGACACCTTCATTTTATTTTATGGATATACTTTTTATACTTTTGTACTACTATGCAAAAATTCAGGACAGTATTACACTTTTATTATTTCATTTTATGCTTATGCTATTAAATGTTTTAGTGTTTTAGTGTTTAAATGGTTACTGTTGCACCGAGGGACTGAGAGAAATGCAATTTCAATCATGTGTATGTCCTGTACATATTGCAGTTTTGACAATAAAGTTGACTTTGACTTTGATAATCCAGGTAGAAAAATCTAAAAAAGTTAATTCTGGTACTCTGGACATTAAAAAAACAAACGAGAGACGTTTATTGTCTAAACATAATGACCCAGTGGCCTTTCAATCCCAAAATACATTACGGCAAAGACTGGATCATCCCAAAGATCCAGTCCCCCGGCACAAACAGAGTAATATTGTGTATGCTGTTCAGTGTCAGGAAGGTGATCAGACTTACATTGGGGAAACTAAACAGCCACTGGCCAAAAGGATGGACCAGTACAGAAGATCAACATCATCAGGCCAAGACTCTGCGGTCTACACTCATCTCCAGGCCAGTGGCCACTCTTTCAGGGATGAAGATGTTCACATCATTGATAGAGAGGAATGATGGTTTGAGAGAGAGCAAGGCCCTTAACATCCACCATCTGCTCCCCCGGGCACTCTAAATGGCAGTTCTTTGCTCCACATAGAGGGCTGTGGTAGCTCAGTCGTCTGTGGTTGACCACAGCATTGACACGACACACCAGGGGAATAGACGAATGACCCGACAATGACATACACACGAACGTAAACTAATATACATGCCCTAATCACCTAAATCTATGTGCCTTTGAGGCGAGTTGATGCCTGGTCCATTAAACCTCTTTTGTGTCTCGAGGATCTTAAAGCTTGGATGGCCCTAAACTTTCTGCACTTTAATGAAAAAAAGACTGAGGTACTTGTTTTTGGACCTAGTGGAGCTTGTTCGAGCCCTCCAGTTGACTTAGACCCCCTGACAATTTATGTAAAATCTACCATTACAAACCTTGGTTTTAACTGACAGTGATTTTAAGCTTGAGAGTCAAATAAGGGCCACTGTAAAATCTGGTTTTTATCATTTGAGAATATTAGCAAAGGTAAAATCTATTCTTTCACGGCAACAGTTCGAAACAGTAATCCATGCCTTCATTTCATCACAGCTGGATTACTGTAATTCTCTCTATCTTGGAGTCAGCCAGTCCTCACTTGCACGTCTGCAGCTGGTGCAAAATGCTGCTGCACGTCTTTTAACTGGAACATGCAAAAGAGAGCACATCACACCTGTCCTGGCTTCTCTCCACTGGCTGCCCGTGTATTTTAGAGTTCATTTTAAAATTCTCTTGTTTGTTTTTAAGGTTTTAAACAACCTTGCCCCCCCTTATTTGGCAGAGCTTCTCCACCATTACACTCCATCCCGGTCACTCAGGTCTGCTGACCAGCTGCTCCTGGTCATTCCACTGAGTAAGATTTGCTTTGATTTGATGTTTATTCATTCATTTTAAAAGAACAATACAAGACAGTTTCATCAGATACAAGAATACAAGTAGGATAAAATGAAAGGAGCAGAAAGAAGATGAAATCTTATTATATCTGCCCCTTATTTCACAGTTTGTTCAACCAATGTTAACCTTCAAGCTACATCACAAAATGAATAATTAGACTTAATTTTACTAACTGTAATACACAAACTACATCACAAAACGAATAATTCTACTTAAAGTGCGACTAAATGCAAAATTAACTTTTTTTAGCTGATAAACTCCCTAGAATGTGTTTAAAATGTTATCTAGCACTATGGCTGTGTTTATTCTCACATAATTGTGCATATCTGTGTAAATTGGCAATATTTGGCAATATTTGGTCTAAAAATGTGTTTACGGTAGTTCTATGGGTTGAACTGGTGGATTACACCTTAATTTTCTTATTTGTGCAAACGCTCATGTGTGACATGTCTGCTCATGTGTGATGTCACACAGGTGGTTCAAGCAGAGCCAATCCCCTGCAGAGATGAGAAGTGCATACCTCATACCTACCCTGAGGCTGTTAGACTCATGAATAAATAAAAATAAAATAAAAAATAAACACTGCAAAATATCACATCATACTGATGCTGATCTGTTTTCTTGTTGCTGTGTTCATCTGTGACCATCTGCTCATACAAACTCATGTTCGTGCTGCTGTTTATTCCCACTATATTAGGCTTAGTGTATTACTAGTTGATGTTTTTCTTAGTTAATTCTAGATGTTATTACTGTTTTTCTCTTTCATTTGTTGTTGGATGTAACTGGGACCTCGTGTACATAATCTCGTTTTCATCACATGTACCACATGCGGTGCAAATGACAATAAAGACTCTCTGACTCTGACTCTGACTCTGACTTATATGGAAATGCTGCATTTCACTCCTGACAAGCAGTTTTCTTTTTCTTTTCATTTTCATTGTTTTAGGCCTTTGGTTTTGGATGGAATGGGTGGAATGGATAAATACATCTACATGTTTATCCTTTGTTGTTGCTTGGTGTATGTTGTTGGCTAGAGGTTTAATTTGTTTTAGGTTGTTGCTGGTGGAGGCGTGAACAAAAGCACAACTCTACCTCCACCCCTCCTTGTCTCTCGACACGCCCATTTTCAGGGAGATTTTGGAAGGAGGAGTTACCGTCTCAACCTGGGTTTAGTCTCACTTTAATTTATCTAGTTGTAATACACAAACTACATCACAAAATGAATAATTCTACTTAAAGTGCGACTAAACCCAAAATTAACTTTTTTTAGCTGATAAACTCCCTAGAATGTGTTTAAAATGTTATCTAGCACTATGGCTGTGTTTATTCTCACATAATTGTGCATATCTGTGTAAATTGGCAATATTTGGCAATATTTGGTCTAAAAATGTGTTTACGGTAGTTCTATGGGTTGAACTGGTGGATTACACCTTAATTTTCTTATTTGTGCAAACGCTCATGTGTGACATGTCTGCTCATGTGTGATGTCACACAGGTGGTTCAAGCAGAGCCAATCCCCTGCAGAGATGAGAAGTGCATACCTTATATGGAAGTGCTGCATTTCACTCCTGACAAGCGGTTTTATTTTTCTTTTCATTTTCATTGTTTTAGGCCTTTGGTTTTGGATGGAATGGGTGGAATAGATAAATACATCTACATGTTTATTCTTTGTTGTTGCTTGGTGTATGTTGTTGGCTAGAGGTTTAATTTGTTTTAGGTTGTTGCAGGTGGAGGCCAGGGTTGCCAGATCTCCAGACCGAAAGAAGCGATCAGCTCCTTCAAAACAAGCACAAACAAGCGACTCGCTCTTTCAAAAAAAGCCCCAAAAAAGCACCCCATCCCATTGTGTAAAAAAAGGCAGTTTTAAACAGTATAAACATATTTATTATGGCATTACATATAACCAGCAAAATTATACATTAAAGAACGTATTCAGTCTAAAAAATAAAAATACATTTTGCATTTTTCTCCCATCTGTGGTCGTGGTCGGATCCAGTCTTGAAGAGCACGCTCTTTCTCCCAATCTTTATTATATTTTTTTCCATATTTACCCCACTTAGAGCTCATATTAGCGTTGTCTTGTCTAGACATTTCACTAAATTCTTTAGTTTGTAGCAGGTCGCTTTTGTAAATGAGCCCTCGAGGCTCAATGAGATTTACCTGACTAAATAAAGGTTGAATGAATGAATGAATAGACAAAGAATAAATAACAATGTTGCATTCGCGTGTAGTCGGATGTCCCGTGAAGAAACACGGTTTTTAATTTTAAACTCACTTTGAAAGTAATTTTCATTAATTTATCATTTTGTTTGCTAAAAACTAACATAGTTGAATGATACAAGATATATATGTTGTGTCACTATATGCTGCTCATGCTGACTCATCATTAATTGCTCGCGCTTATATAGTTTTACCGGCTCTGACTGTCGCTTGCGCCAACTGCACCTGAACGTAACATCCGCCTTGACGTAACATACGTGGAAGGGGGGCGTGACAAACTACCTACCACTCGCATTACTGCTCGACTGAAAAACAAGCACAAATAAGCGACTCAATGTCCGCGAGAAGCCCAAAAAAACGCCACAAGCGGTTGATCAAATTTGAAAGCGACTCCAGGGAAAAACAAGCCCAATGCCGCTTGAAATAAGCGGACTTGGCAACTATGGTGGAGGCGTGAACAAAAGCACAACTCTACCTCCACCCTTCCTTGTCTCTCGACACGCCCATTTTCAGGGAGATTTTGGAAGGAGGAGTTACCGTCTCAACCTGGGTTTAGTCTCACTTTAATTTTTCTAACTGTAATACACAAACTACATAAGAAAATGAATAATTCAACTTAATTTTTCTAACTGTAATACACAAACTACATCACAAAAATGAATAATTCTATTTAATTTTTCTAACTGTAATACACAAACTACATCACAAAATGAATAATTCTACTTAATTTTTCTAACTGTAATACACAACACACTAAGCTACATCATCAGTCAACATAAGTGTAATACACAAACACACTAAGTTACATCATATATAGTTTTTGAGCAAGTCCTTTTTGACCTTTTTCTTAAATGTATACATTGATTTTGCATTTTTAACATCACTCTCCAGAGCATTCCACAATCGAACTCCCTGAATTGAGGTAGACCGTCCCTTTAAGCTGGTTCTGAATTGTGGTTTGATGAATATCTCTGTCCCTTTGAGATTGTAATAACTTTGTCTTTTTATAAAATTTCTTTGGATATTTAAAGGTTCAGTCTGCAGTTTCTGTAGAACAGCAGCACTTAGAAAAAATTTCAACAAGCAAAGCATTCTGATCCCTCCCCCTCAGAGCCATATATGGCTCTGCCCCCTTGTGGTCTGTTGAAATTTGAATTCAAGCTCTGTTTTTATTGGCTGATTCAAATTCAAGCTCGGTTTTTATTGGCTGGTTACAAACTTTGTTTTTATTGGCTGGAAAATGGCGGGTCACTTTTTCTTTTTAGAAATGCTTATTTACCACCTGGAGAAGCAAGGGGACAATGTTTTTTTTTTGTTTTTTCAGAGATTACCTCTCTAACATCAATCTAGTGACAGAGTGAAGAAATATGTTAAAATATATATTGTTTGAAAAGTTACAGACTACATTACAATCTTACATACCCCAGCTTTAAAGGTAATGGTTATTATGAGCCCTATACATAACTGATAAAATACTATATTCTACCAATTCCTGGAATTTCAATGAATTTAGCTGAAGAAACAAGGTGTTTGATGGGTGACTGAAACGTTTTCTGGTGATTACTCTTACAGCTCTCTTTTGTAAAATAAAAACAGGCTTTGTAATTGTTTTGCACGCTTTTCCCCAAACCTCAATACAATAGATTAAACGTGGAACAATGATTGTAAGAGGAAGCTTCGAGGAGACAGGGCCTTCTCTGTTGGTGGCCCTGAGTTATGGAACGCTCTGCCTTTGCACATTCGACAGACCCCCTCACTGTCCATTTTTAAAACCCATTTGAAAACTCATCTCTACTCATTGGCCTTCAACCCAACTGAGACTTGATTTTACTTCATTTTTATTGATTTTATCTGTTTAACTTGTCATTTTATTGTATTTTAAATTTAATTTTTAGTTCACTGTGTGTTAGTTTGGTGGTTCTGTTTTTATGCGCTTTTTTTAAAATCTTGTTTGTAGCTTGTGTCCAGCGCTTTGTTTCAGCTGTGGCTGTGTTAAAGCGCTTTACAAATAAAGTTGATGATGATGATGATGTGGTTGCATCTGGAAGGGCATCCAACATTAAAAACAATTGCTAAGTTTTCATGAAATTAGTTTGTTGTGGCGACCCCTAAAGAAGGGAGCAACCAAAAGAAAAAGAAAGAAGATTCATTCATTCAACCTTTATTTATACAGGCTAGCCTCGATGGTATGTGGTAAGATGGTATGGTATGATATGGTGTAATTTGGCATGGTTTGGTAAACTTTGTATGGTATACTGTATGTTGCATGGTATGAGATATGTCATGGTATGGTGTGGTATGATAGGATACAATGTAAATTGGTGTGGTATGGTATTTTATGATATGGCATGTCATAGTATGATATGGTATGATATGATATGGTACAGTATGTAGTGGTATGGTATGGTATGTATGGTATGATATGATATAATAATAATAATAATTGTCTAATCTTGTCATCTGCGTATGCTTCCCATACACAGACGAAATTCGTCTCTGCATTTAACCCAACCACCTACCAGGCGGTGCAGTGAGCAGCCATAGAAGGCGCTCGGGGAGCTGGAGAAATAGGTGTGCACTCATAGACACCCCAAGATGTGTAGTGGCCGGGACGCGAACCCGCGTCCTTCGGGTCCCAAGTCAAACGCCCTAACCACTACACCATGGTATGGTATGTATGGTATGATATGATATGGTACAGTATGTAATGGTATGGTATGCTATAGTATGGTATGATATGGTGTATGATATGATATGAGCCAAGATGGTGTAGTGGTTAGGGCATTTGACTTGGGACCCGAAGACGTTCGCGTCCCGGCCACTACACACCTTGGGGTGTCTATGAGTGCACACCTAATTCTCCAGCTCCCCGAGCGCCCTCTGGCTGCTCACTGCACCACCTGGGGTGGTTGGGTTAAATGCAGAGACGAATTTCGTCTGTGTATGGGAAACATACGCAGATGACAGACAAACACATTATTATTATTATTATTATATGGTATGTCATGGTATTGTATGGTATGATAGGATACGATGTAGTTTGGTATGGTATGGTATTTTATGGTATGTCATAGTATGATATGGTATGATATGATATGGTACAGTATTTAGTGGTATGGTATGGTATGATATGGTACATTATGTAATGGTATGGTATAGTTGTCATGATTCGGTGTAGTGTTGGAGGAATGAGCCCAATGGTGCAGACAGACGGATACTCAGAGGCACGAGTAGTAAAAATAAAAAAACACTTTAATAACAAAACTTAAACACTGACGTGGCAGTAAACATGAAATCTAGAGACTGTAGCTCAACTGTGGCTGTAATACGTGAAACTCAAAAACTGACGAGGTGTACTCACAAAACCAAGGAGCTGGGAACGAAGCATTGACACAACACACCAGGGGAATAGACGAATGACCCAACAATGACATACACACGAACGTAAACTAATATACATGCCCTAATCACTTAAAATCATAATCACCTGAGACAAAGACATGCAGACCTGAGAGACAACAGGGTGTAAGGAGGGAGACAGACCTACAGAGGGAGCCATCGTTACAATATGATATGGTACAGTATGTAATGGTATGGTATGGTACAGTATGTAATGGTTTGGTATGGTATAGTATGTAATGTATGGTATAGTATGGCATGATATGGTACGTCATGGTATGGTATTTTATGGTATGCCATAGTATGATATGATATATGATATGATAATGATATGGTACACTATGGTTAGTTATGTTATGTTATGTTATGGTATGGTATGGTATGGTATGGTATGGTAGGATATGGTGTAATTTGTTATGGTATGCTATGGTAAGGTATAGTCAAAGTCAAATTTATTGTCAGAACTGCAATATGTACAGGACATACACAGGATTGAAATTGTGTTTCTCTCAGTCCCTCGGTGCAACAGTAACCATTTAAACACTAAAACACTAAAACATTTAATAAACATAAGCATAAAATAGTAAAAGTGTAACACTGTCCTGAGTTTTTGCATAGTAGTATAAAAGTATGAAAATTTACTAAAACACTAAACATTTAATGAACATAAGCATAAAATGAAATAATAAAAGTGTAATACTTTGATACAGCTGTGGTGGGCTGCATCACGAACAATGATGAGTCCAGCTACAGGCAGAGGTGGAACACCTGGAGAGCTGGTGCAAAGACAATAACCTTCACATAAATGTGAAGAAGACAAAGGAGATGATTGTGGACTTCAGAAGGAACAAACACACCCACACCCCACTGAACATAAGTGGATCTGCAGTGGAAGTGGTCTCCAGCTACAAGTACTTGGGTGTACACTTGAATGATAACCTCAGCTGGACCAACAACACCACCAGCCTGATCAAGAAAGGTCATCAGAGACTCTACTTCCTCAGACGGCTGAGACGAGCTGGTCTGAGTAGCCCGGTCCTCACCTCCTTCTACAGGTGCGCAGTGGAGAGCATCCTGTGCTCCAGCATCAATGTGTGGCATGGAGGTTGCACAGCTGCGGAAAGAAAAGCTCTGCAGAGAGTGGTGAAGGCTGCACAGAGGTCTGTCGGAGTCAGTCTCCCCTCTATCACAGACATTTACACCTCCAGATGCAGGAAAAGAGCCACCTGCATCATGAAAGACCCCACTCACCCTGCACACACACTTTTTGCCCCACTCCCCTCAGGAAGGAGGTTGAGGAGCATTAAGTGTAGAACCACTAGACTGAGGAACAGCTTCTACCCTGAGGCTGTTAGACTCATGAATAAATAAATAATAAGAATAAACACTGCAAAATATCACATCATGCTGATGCTGATCTGTTTTCTTGTTGCTGTGTTCATCTGTGACCATTTGCTCATATAGACTCATGTTCGTGCGGCTGTCTGTTTGTAATGATTTTGTTTTTCTATTACATTAGTGCTTAGTGTATTTCTAGTTGATGTTTTTCTTAGTTAATCCTAGATGTTATTACTGTTTTTCTCTTACATTTTGTTGTTGAATGTAACTGGGACCCTGTGTACATAATCTCATTTCATCACATGTACCACATGCGGTGCAAATGACAATAAAGATTCTCTGACTCTGACTCTGATACTGTCCTGAGTTTTTGCATAGTAGTATAAAAAGTATAAAAAGTATATCTATAAAATAAACTGAAGGTTCTAGCATTGACATTTGCAAAGAGTGGCAAAGCAGCATATGAGTTAATGTACACAGTATATGTATGAGGTAGTTGATGTTGGTATAGAGGCAAAGTGGCATATGCAGTAAGGCACATTGGGCATCCTTAAATAAGGCTAGTCAGAGAATACTGTATATGTATCAGCAGTAGTGTAGATATAAAAGTAGTGTAAATGTAAACAGTAGTAATAAATGTAAACAGTAGTAATAAATGTAAACAGTATTAATAAATGTAAACAGTGAATGTAAACAGTAGTATGACTATAGGCAGTAATGTAATACAAACATTAGTGCAAATATGAGAAGTAGTGCAAACTGAATGAGCACATGACCGAGAGTTTAGTGAATAACCCGTTTGATGACACAGAGTCCAGTGTTAAAATCTTTGTGTTGTGTGGTAATGTGTGAGAAAGTTTTTTGTGTTAAGGCAGTTCAAATGGGAGGGGAGGCAGAGCAGGCAGAGTGTTTAGCATCCTGACTGCCTGATGAACAGAGCTGTCTCTCAGTCTGCTGGTTCGAGCCTGGAGACTCCTCAGTCTCCTCCCTGATGGCAGCAGTCTGAAGCAGCTGTGTAGTGGGTGTGTGGGATCACCTGCCATGCAGTGGGCTTTCCGAGTGAGGCGTTTGCTGTGTAAGTCCTGCAGTGAGGGCAAGGAGGTGCCGACGATCTTCTCAGCTGCTCTCACGATGCGCTGGAGGCTCTTGCGGCATGATGCAGTACATGCACCAAACCACACAGTGATGCAGCTGGTCAGGACACTTTCTATGGCACCTCTGTAGAAGGTGCACATGATGGGGGTTGAAGCTCCAGCCCTTTTCAGCTTGCGGAGAAAGTAGAGACGCTGGTGAGCCTTCTTGGCCAGTGCTGCAGTGTTCCTGCTCCAGGACAGGTCCTTTGAGACGTGCACTCCCAGGAACTTGGTGCTGTCTACTCTCTCCACTGCGGTGCTGTTGATGGTCAGAGGGGCATGTTGGGCATCCCTCTTCCTGAAGTCCACAACAATCTCCTTTGTCTTCTCCACGTTGAGAGTGAGATTGTTGTGTCCGCACCACAAGGCCAGGCGGCTCACCTCGTTCCTGTAGTCTGTCTCATCGTTGTTGCTGATGAGACCCACCACTGTTGTGTAGTATGGTATGGTAAGGTATAGTATTGTATGGTAAGGTATAGTATTGTATGGTATGGTATGGTATGGTATGGTAATGTTTTGTGCCCATAGTGTATCAGTGACGGATTTTTGACACAATAAAAAGACCCTTTAATTTTAGGTTTAAAGAGAAGATTCTTAGTTTGTACGTGCCTCAAAACTATGACGAAAAAAATTAATAATACTGAATGAATATTAATAAAAGTAGTATCTCATTAAGCTGCCAGTGTTGGGGAATAGTTGGAGACACATAATTTTAAGAGAATTTCTTTTTTCTTTGAATCATACTAAAAGACACATGTACACATTATGTGCACATGAGCTCCCTGTAAACTTTGGGGTCAAGTTTGCTGTGGGTTTGCATACATAAGGAGTTACAGATTTAGCACTGTAGATTTAAATAAAATAAAATTAGATAAACTAGTTCCAGACAACTTCCTGGTACATTTGATGACTTAATGACTGTTTAGAGCAAAAAATTGTTTCATAAAATTTTTGAACACATTAAAAAAATCCAGCAATGCTAGAACAAAGTGCTGAAACTCACACAAAAGAAATTGTAAGAATTTATAAGAAGAGAAAAAGGGCGGGTGTTTAATAGTTCAACTGCTGATGGGAAGTTAAGTGTTTTGTGATGTGACGTACTGGTTCAAATGGACTGCATGGCCTTCAGTTTCACAGGAGAGGAGGTAGCAGCAGTTTCTCTGGCCTGCCTCAAGGTCCTGGGGGTGTACAGATCTTGGAGAGAGAGTGCAGCAAAACAGATGACAGTGGCAGCAGACCAAACTGTGATGGGAGCCAGGATGGATTCAGTATTGGATGAACAGAAGTGCACGGTTGGGGGGTGCACTCTTCAGCCTTGTTTGTTCATTCATCATTTTCTTTGAAAAAAAAAAAAAAGATTTCAGAAAAACAAACTGGGAGGGAGAAGGATCCGCGATTCAATTTGCTGACAAGAGGGAGAGCCATTTTAGAAGTGAAAAATGGTTTCAAATAAAAAATGAAAGAGGATTGTTGTGTTACGCTGTTCTCAGAGATGAGCTTCTGTCCTTGTCACAATGTTACAGAGGACACACACACGCTAGATGGCTGGTGAAATCCTGCCTCTCTTGATTAGTGTGTGTCTGGGTGGGGGGGTGTTTTGAAGGAGGAAGTGTAACTTTCCTCTACAATAGGCTTGAAAGACAAGAATGAAATTTGTGTGTATATAATTTTTTTTGCAGCCATAAAATCCAAAGCAGTCAGCCTTTTGTGTGTGGGCGTCTTGTGACTGTTGTCCAGCCCGATTCTCTGCCTGACAGAAAATCTGTAATCCACATCTAGACCACCTGGAATCCACTGATATGAGAGGATGCTGCATAATCAGTGATTATTCAGCAGGAAATAAAAGCAGGAGTTTCCACCTATGAGAGGAGCCAGATAAGGACTGAAAATTTCCATAAATAAAATATATACATCGCCGTCATAGCTGGTTTTTAATCTCTTAAATCATTTTCTGCATGTAAACCAGTTAATAACTCATTACACCTGTACATGTAAGTGGCAGGAAGAATCAGTCAACTACATACAGGTGAAGCAAGGAGGGGTCCTGTTTAAACCTAAACCATGTACTGCAGCAAGTTTTAAGTTAGACAGTAGGCACAAGTTATTGTATACAATTCTACAATGGTTCAATAATTAAGGAATATAGATTTTAATATTGAAGATATTGTTACCCCTGGTATTCAGCTTTGTATCTTGTTGTGTTCCTTTAAGTTCAGCGTCATTGTGTTTCCAAATTGTCCGTGGATTGTGATTCCTACAACCTATCATGTTCAACATGGATTAGGCATATCGGGAGGACCTGTCATGTTCAACATGGACTAGGCATATCGGGAGGACCTGTCATGTTCAACATGGATTAGGAATATTGGGAGGACCTGTCATGTTCAACATGGATTAGGCATATCGGGAGGACCTGTCATGTTCAACATGGACTAGGCATATCGGGAGGACCTGTCATGTTCAACATGGATTAGGAATATTGGGAGGACCTGTCATGTTCAACATGGATTAGGCATATCGGGAGGACCTGTCATGTTCAACATGGATTAGGCATATCGGGAGGACCTGTCATGTTCAACATGGATTAGGCATATCGGGAGGACCTGTCATGTTCAACATGGATTAGGAATATTGGGAGGACCTGTCATGTTCAACATGGATTAGGAATATTGGGAGGACCTGTCATGTTCAACATGGATTAGGCATATCGGGAGGAGGTGATACACCTTGTGAACTGGTGTGGGAAAAGTAACCTGGTTCTGAATGTCAACAAAACCAAAAGAGCTCATTAATGACTTCAGGAAAACAAAACCACATCAAACGCCTCTGCTCATAAACAACACAGTGTCACGAACTGCGCAGGAGCTGGATTCGCTGGAACGCCAGGGCCGGTTCTAGCTGGAATCTGGACCGGCCGGCGTGGAAGGATGGACCCAAAGCAGGAGGACCAGATGGCTCGGAGAGACAAAAATGACAATTAGTGAACTGCACTAACATCATACAGGATGAATTGCTGGTGAGGCAGCAAAAACTTACCAGGCCCCCAAAGGGGACCCTTGGTGCAAACAAAGCAGGAGCCCGTGGGAGAGCAGGTGGAGCAGAACAGCAGCATCATGACACCATGGAAGGACTACAGCCCCAGGAAACCAGCTCCTTCTCACGTGAAGTCAGGAACCCCAAATGCCTCTCCTGAGAAACTCAGAGACTAAATACTAGTCACTAATGAGACCAGAGGAAGACACCTGTGGACAATTAAGAAGAGAATCATGTGAGGAACAGGTGACATCCTCACACACAGAGGTGGAGGTGACGGAGAGCACCAAGTTCCTAGGGATATACATAACCAATCAACTGTCTTGGACAGTTGGAGAAGGCCTTTGACCGTGTCCCTTGGGGAACCCTGTGTGGGGTACTCCGGGATTATGGGGTACCAGGCTCTTTGATACAGGCTGTTATGTCCCTGTTTGACCGGTGTCAGAGCTTGGTCCGCATTGCCAGCAGTAAGTTGGTCTCATTCCCGGTGAGAGTTGGACTCCACCAAGTTGCCTTTGTCACTGATTCTGTTCATAGATTTTATGGACAGAATTTCTAGGCGCAGCCAAGGTGTTGAGGGAATCTGTTTTGGTGGCCTTAGGATCGTGTCTCGGTTTTATGCAGAAGATGTGGTCCCAGGGGCGCCGTATGGGGGGTAAAAGTTGGTACAATGCCAAGGGCCCTTGACTGACAGGGGCCCCAGATTGGCCTTTTTTAATTAATTTTTTCATGGTGTGGTGGGACCCTGATAATAATACATTAATGGTAGTAGCTTTGTTTTTACTTGTTTTAACAGTAAAACTTAAATATTATCTCTCCCAGACCAAAAAGCAAACATCCTCATATTTAACAAACACCCCCCTGTATCTGCATGAAATGGTATGTTCCTAGCTGCTTTAGCTCACTTGATGCTGCTGGTGTTACTTTGCAGTCAGAGGATGACAGAGTACTTTGCAGTCAGAGGATGACAGAGTAATGCTGCCCAGAAAAATTGTAAAATCAGGCTGTCAAAAAAGGAAAGAGAAATAAGAAAAGGAAGACAGACAAAGGAAAGGGTGTCGATTTGTAACACAGTTTTTCCCCAAGAGAGGTGGGTAGAGATGTGCGTGATTATCAACCTGTTCGCTAGCTTAGCCTCCATTTCACGATGGCATATTGTGCCATCAGTTTGAGTGTGCAGTATGTTACCACTGATTTGAGAGCAGATATATGAACTAACAATAATTTGAAGCGTGTTTGCGTTCAGAACACATGCGCACGCCACGCTTGCTCGTCGTGTCTCTACCGGCTGCGGGGCTCCTAGTTGATTTTTTGTTGTTTTTGTTTTGTTTTTAATCTTGCTTTAAATAGTAAATTGCATACTCTATGCAGACGGTTGCATGTACAATTCACTAACAGTAAATATTGTGCTAGTACTGTACCAGTATTGGACCAAAGGAAGCAAGCCTTTAATGTTATTTATGTAAAACTTTTGCTGGATCAGTTAGATTCTAGAGATGTGGCAAAAGCAGCTGTGCAGGGGGGCCCAATTGGATTTTTTGTCATGGGGCCCAATATTCCTGGTGGCCCCCCTGTGTGGTCCTATTGGCTTCATCAGGTCATGATCTACAGCTTTTACTGGAGCGGTTTGCAGCCGAGTGTGACACTGCCGGAATGAGGACCAGTTCCTCCAAATCCGAGGCCATGGTCTTGAGCTGGAAAAGGGTAGAGTGTCCTCTCCAGGTCGGGGAGGAGGTCCTACCCCAAGTGGAGGAGTTTGAGTGTCTCAGGGTTTTGTTCACAAATGAGGGAAAAATAGAGCGGAAGATCGATAGGCGGATAGGTGCAGCGTCCGCAGTGAGGCGGGCGCTGTACCGGTCTGTCGTGGTGAAGAGAGAGCTGAGTCAAAAGGCAAAGCTCTCAATTTACCGGTCGATACGTTCCCACCCTCATGTATGGTCATGAGCTTTGGGTTGTGACCGAGAGAACAAGGTCTTGGATACAAGCGGCCAAAATAAGTTTTGTTGCGACGTCAGCCTTTTGTTTTGTGCTTTATAAAATAAATCCATCTTTTCTTAATTTATCTTAGACTCCCTCGTGCCTGTCTGCACCTTGGGTTCAACTCTACCTCAAACATGATAATAACACACTACAGTATTCCTGATCAAGTCACAGGTTTGATGGAATATTTTTTTTTGTAAGTCTTGTTTTTCACACCTGAGATCAGTAAAATGAATAAATAAAGTGCTTTATTACGTGTCTAACTGTAGGAAGGAATGACAGGTGCTTCTGTCTCCTGCAGGGCCATTTTCACATGAATAATCTAACACAAACATTTCTGCATTTGTTTAATTGATTTCAGATTTGCAGACATACAGGCTGTTAAAGATCGTGCACATCAAACTGGCACGCTTTAATAATCTTGTACATACAGAATGAGAGTGATGGATTTGCACTCAGTAAACATGCAGTAATGCTTGAAATTGCTTTATTGCCAAACCAAACTGCTGCCTGCAGCATGCCGATACCTTCACACACTCCAAAAACCGAGGCTGTCTCTCTGCTGGGCTTGTGTTAGTTTTCTTTAGTGTTTATTCTTCAAAGACAGACGTTTAGCAGGAGAATGACTGAATGATGAATAACAACTCAGAAATAAAGGTTGGAAAAAAAGAAGTTAATCAAAAACTGCTTCCCAACCTTTACTTTTGACAATGATTATGTTTTACCTTGACACCAGCTCTCTTTAGTGTCAGGTTTTATAACTCTAGAGAGAGAGATTTCCTGGAAAACTGAATTAACTGAAGTGCATTGTTCAAAATTCAAAGATTTTTAAAATCTATATAAATATATATTAGTGCATCACTTGGTTTGGACTGGTGAGATGGCACTGATCCAGGATCTAACATGAGTGATACTGAAGGAAACTATCATGCTTGTCCTTTCTTTCAGCTTGAACTTTTTGTTAGTGAACTGTAAAAGAAAATATCTGACACTCTTTTTTTGTGGAGAGTTGAAGGAAACTGGCAAAGATTACAAATGCCTACCCTAAAAGGAATCTAATTTATTTACTCGTTTTGTTCTTGCTGAGGATGCTGAAGATGTCTTCTGAGCACTATTTGATAATCTGCTGGAGCAAAAACCACCAGCAGATCATAAAAGTCAGGTTTACAGAGGCCAAGAAAGAAAATACTTAGCAGTAGATTTTCACATTTTGTCAAGACAGCCATGTTTATCTAGAAATAAAGCTTGCTTTTCCCATGAAAACAATACAGGTATGTTTAGTTACTTTGACTTAGAAAATCTTTTTGAGATGACCAAAAATTACTTCAAATTCATATAATGAAGTGTACTTATCAGGGTCCACATAAACCAACAAGAGACACAGGAGATTAGCCAAAAAGATTTCAATTTTATTTAAAAAGCTCAAACTACTGCAGTTCTGGGCCCACAAAAGAGGTTAACAGAACTAAATTTAACTAAGGTTCACAAAGCTTCATAACAGCAACAATACATTTTATCAAGACAAAGACGTAACAATCTAATTACACTATTTAACTTATCCCTCTGCTGACACACAACATGGTACAGCCAAGTTACCGTAGACTGATCTGTGATGTGATGCAGCTGGGGGGGGGGGCATATACATACACACACACATTAGTTCATCAGATATCAGGACAGTCAAGCTGACATCCAAGTGTCCTCGTAAAAGAGCAAAGAGGGAGAAGTGGAAATGTCCTCTGTTCGTCTGCTTTGTGAGTGATACCTTGAAAAATAAGGAAGGTACCAACTTCTCTTGTCTGCATCCAGGTGCAAGAAGAGTACCCATAAAAAATTGGGTTGCCACATCAAAGTCCAAAATGGCTGCCGACATATATGTATAAATGTAAACCTTGTGAGCTGGATAACTTGAAAAATAAGCAACGTGCCGAGTCAAAGCGGCTGCAGAGAGGATGAGCTGGGCTTCTTTGCTGCCGCCCCCACAATCTGGACCTGAATAAGCAGAAGGTTGTTGTGACAGCTGATTACTAACCCCCATTCCACTGAAGCTGTTAAGAGGGACAAACTCATGCAGTCAGCCGTCGACTGCACGCTCCCTCAAAACCTGCAACATCTGTGGCATTGTGCTGTGCGATAAAACTGCACGTTTTAGAGTGGCCTTTTGTTGTGGTCAGCCTAAGGCACACCTGTGCAGTAATCAGGCTGTCTAATCAGCATCTTGATATGCCACACCTGTAAGGTGGATGGATCATTTCAGCAAAGAAGAAGTGCTCACTAACACAGACTTACAAACATTAGTGAACAATATTTTAGAAAAAATGGCCTGTTGCATACATAGAAAAGGTCTTAATGTTTGAGTTCAGCGCATGGAAAATGGGAGTAAAAACGATAAATTTGTGTTTATATTTTTGTTCAGTGTATATTGTATATTTAAGCTGCAGTGAACTTGACTACTTTAGCAAGCAAACATATCTTAAAGGCTCAATAAATTATATTATAAGTTCGTTTTCCATACTTTTTCACACCTTTGTGTTCTACATGTATTATAAACTAAGTTTTCATTTAAAAAAAAAATTTTTCAAGATGTGTGCTGTAAATGTTGCCCTGTTTGTTTAAGAGGACACAAAATGTTGACGACAACACACACGCTGGAACAATCTGCAAAAAGCTTTAAGATTAATATTACGACTAATAGGACAATTTAAAGTTTCAGTCTGCCATAGATCAGAGTCAGAGAGTCAGAGTCAGAGAGTCTTTATTGTCATTTGCACCGCATGTGGTACATGTGATGAAAACGAGATTATGTACACGGGGTCCCAGTTACATCCAACAACAAATGCAAGAGAAAAACAGTAATAACATCTAGAATTAACTAAGAGAAACATCAACTAGTAATACACTAAGCCCTAATGTAGTGGAAAAACATCATTATAAACAGCAGCACGAACATGAGTCTGTATGAGCAGATGGTCACAGATGAACACAGATGAACACAGCAACAAGAAAACAGATCAGCATCAGCATGATGTGATATTTTGCAGTGTTTATTCTTATTATTTATTTATTCATGAGTCTAACAGCCTCAGGGTAGAAGCTGTTCCTCAGTCTAGTGGTTCTACATTTGATGCTCCTCAACCTCCGTCCTGAGGGGAGTGGGGCAAAGAGTGAGTGTGCTGGGTGAGTGAGGTCTTTCATGATGCAGGTGGCTCTTTTCCTGCATCTGGAGGTGTAAATGTCTGTGATGGTGGGGAGACTGACTCCAACAGACTTCTGTGCAGCCTTCACCACTCTCTGTAGAGCTTTCCTCTCTGCAACTGTGCAGCCTCCATGCCACACGTTGATGCTGGAGCACAGGATGCTCTCCACTGCACACCTGTAGAAGGAGGTGAGGACTGGGCTGCTCAGACCAGCTCGTCTCAGCCGTCTGAGGAAGTAGAGTCTCTGATGACCTTTCTTGATCAGGCTGGTGGTGTTGTTGCTCCAGCTGAGGTTATCATTCAAGTGTACACCCAAGTATTTGTAGCTGGAGACCACTTCCACCACTGATCCACCTATGTTCAGTGGGGTGTGGGTGTGTTTGTTCCTTCTGAAGTCCACAATCATCTCCTTTGTCTTCTTCACATTCATGTGAAGGTTATTCTCTTTGCACCAGCTCTCCAGGTGTTCCACCTCCTGTCTGTAGCTGGACTCATCATTGTTTGTGATGCATCCCACCACCGCTGTATCATCTGCAAACTTAACAATATGACAGCCTGGATGTGTGGCTGTACAATCATATGTGAGCAGAGTGAACAGAAGAGGGCTCAGCACACATCCTTGAGGAGAGCCAGTGCTGAGGGTGATGGTGGAGGAGGAGAAGTTGTGGATCTTCACGGACTGTGGTCTGATCTGAAAGGAGATTAGATCACTGTGAATCCAAAAGTGCAAAGTTCATGTTTTAGATTCTGTTGTTTCTTTTTTTCTTTTTTTTTCTTACAGGTAGAAGGGGATTAGCCCACACCTGGAGCCCAAACTGAAATGGTCAGCGGACCCCGCTGACCCCTCATCTGCTCACGTCACTGCTCCTCATGCCATAGTTTCTGTTTCCCTGCTGTGTTTTGCTTATCACCCATCCTTCACTTCAAGCTGCTCCCTTCACTCCATGCCACACCTCCCTTGTTTTCTCCACAGTAATCAGCCTTCATTCCTTGCACCTGTTCACTTGCCTTTATAAGCTTCATGTCCACACCAACATCCCATGGTCCCTAATATCAAGCCTTCATAATTTCATGTTTCATGCCACAGCCTGGACTACCTTGCCTTGTTTTGACCTCATGCCTGCACTACAGATTCTTCACCTTGCCTGCCTGTCTTGGATTTGTCTACCTCTCTGACCACGGTAACGTACTCTGCTTCCTCTACTACAACCATGCTTAATGGATTACATTTTAGGATTTTGAATCTAGACTCCTGATCTCCCTGCATGAACCCTGCTACAACCATTGGATCGCACATCTGGATTTCACATGCCACGTACAGACTAAGAAGGTTAGTGACTTTTACTATAATCACAGAATCCCCTCGTCCTCACCAATGTCACTAACCGCTCTGTCTTTTAAGATGGAACTTCTGCCTTGGACCCTGGCTCCAGCAACCAGCAGCCAAATTAATAAAAACTGTTCTTATTTTTGCACTCCTGAATAAGCTGAAGGTTATGGTTTATGGCTTATATTGAATCCTAGACCCATTCATGACACAAACAAGAATAAGGGAGGATGATGATGGAACAACCAGCTGGACAAAGAGGTGGACGAATAAGACCACAGTGGAGAGTGGGCAGGCAGGTGAGTATCCAGGCAAGTTTTTTGACTGGCGTGATTAGTAGCTCAAATGTAAGTAAATTAGCCATGGCACACAAATAGGTTTTCCAGAGGGATCAGTAAGAGAAAATTAATGATCAAAGGAAGAAATGTCTTGATTTTAAGAGTGAATGAAACCTCATATCATTTGTTTCAGGTGTTGACCTGTGTTGTTGAGTCAAGTTGTTTTTAGCTCACCCTATTTTCAAATATTAATTTGTCAAATGTGTTTACCTGTAATCAGGTATTTTAAAAGAAAGGTCAGGCAGCATCATGATTGTATGCAGGGGGAGTAAGTACAACTTAAAGCCCCACATCGCTAGTGCACACATTCTGCTCCACAAATACATGGCAGCTCCCATAAACCAGGTCACGTTGCTTCAGTTCACAACAACAAGAGGAGGCTTATCAATATACATCTACGGTTCGGACAGCCTATAGGTCGGTGCCGGATTGGGAGGTACAGTAATGGGTTGCTGGTGGGGGTGGCAAAATGGAGCAGTTAATGGCTGCCCTTCAGCGAGAAGGTCGCTGGATCAAATTCCAGTCAGGGACCTGGAGTCTGCATGCTCCCACAGTGCATGTGTGGGCTCCCTCCAGGTACCCCAGCCTCACAGACCAAAAACATAGATGTTAGGCTGATTAGTAATTCAAATTTGTCCCTAGGTGTGAGTGAGGGAGTGAATGGTTGTTTGTCTTGTTTGTCTCTGTGTATCCCTGGGATGGACTCACGACCTGTGTCCATGTGATGGACTGGAGACCTGACCCAGGTGTATCCCGCCCTTCACTCAGTAACAGCTGGACAATGACCCACACAACCCAAAAAGGAAGAATCAGGTAAAAGATAATGGATGGATGGAGCTGCCGGTGTGATCACCAGCAGTTACTGCTCACCAACATCAGCTGGAATGGAGGGAAAAGAGGAAGAAGATAAAAAGAGAACAACCTAGAATCCTGAGAGAATTCACTGTGTATTTTTCTCCTTGGCCTCTAGAGTCTGGTCGTAAATTTAGGGTTAATTTAAGTGTGTGTGTGGGGGGGGGGAGGAGGGGGCAGATGGTCACAAAGGTAAAAAGAAGATGATAAAACGGAGAGCTTTCTAGTGCTCAGAATGAATTGAAAGCTTTGACTAAGCAGCTGCTCTGTCCGTGCATTAAACACTGACAAAACATTCATCTTTCAGACGTTGCATGATGAAAAAACAGCTCTCTGAAAGCTTCTCCCACAAGCAAAGCCACTTTAAATTTAAAAGGACAGAGACTAACGGGACATGAAGATGTCTCTAGTGTGTCAAAAGTCAAAATGCCAGAAGTAGCTTTTAAACGGACATGTTGTTAAGCTTATTGTCATAACGCTCTACAGTCTCACACTGCTGCTGTTTGAGAGGGATGACGCATGTAATTAAAGAGAGACTGCAAAGTGAGAGTGCATTTCAGTGTTAATGGTGTGACACACACACACACACACACACACACACTGTGCTTTCAAAACCTTCTTAAATGTTTCAGCATGAGACTTGCTTCTACGATCCT